>JAOTAV010005132.1:0-30651 GCA_026546445.1 Cyclargus thomasi | reverse complement strand
CCTGTAACACAAGTCCCTCGGGTACTTAGCACAGGGCCAGACTGACGTGGTGTAAAGCGTCCATAGATATTATATTATTATATATTATAATCATCTACCAGTCAACCTTTTTATTATCGAATGTACAAAGGGACATTGAAAAGATCATGTAGGTGTACAAACTGGGTATTAAACTAAAAAAATAATAAAACAACTTAAAGAGAAGAGCAACACAAGCAAACGGCCTTTATCTAGTACTAGCTTATGCCCACGTCTTCACCCGCTTGGAATTCAAAGTCGCGTAAATGTAGGAATATCTTTGTAAGCGTCCTTTGGAAACATGATGATATTCCAAGACCAAAAGCAGCTTATTTCACTCGCTATCCTTACTACCATGTCTGTACCAAAAATCGAATCGGTTGATCGCTTCGTCAGGATGTGAAACACTTTTGTATTCAATTTTTGATTTTAAGTAAACTTTAAGATCATATACCTTTACTATTTGTTAATTACGTTGTAAACCACAAAGTTTTTATAACTCTACTCGTAGTTAATTGCTTACATTCTCGTAAACGTAAACAATTTTACTTAAAACCAATATTTTCCAGCTGAGTTCCACGAATCGCTCCGATGCAAAAAGTTGACATATAGATTTGTTTTAACAAAAAATCACTCACAAAAGTGATTAACAAATTAAGCCAGAAAAACATTCGATAAAACAAATAAAAGTTTGTTTATTCGTTTCGTTCATTACTGCCGAAATCGTCATTAAGCTCGCTTGTTATACCTTTAAAACAAAACAGGTATAAATGCAGCCAAAGCAAATATTTGAGGTGCCGCAGAAAAATTTTTGTAGTAAATAAGTTCTAATTTACAGTTCACATTAACGATACAAATCCGTGCATCGCGATAGATCGGGGCCGCGTTTACCCTGCGACCGTCGTCTGCCATTCGTGAGAATAGTCAAAGCAGGTCAAAGCAAAGTGACATACGCGAGCGGCCGATGGGGGTTAAAAAAAGGTTTTCAGTCTATATGTACTTAGGTATTCCGCATATTGTCATGCCATAATTTTTTCCAAGGGATTACCGTCACGGGCAGCTGTAACTACAGGTACTGTCGCAAATCAGATACATAAAACGCTTTATTTCTTAACAACTCGTTCGATTAATATAACAAAACAGGCTGTAAATAACAAATGTGGACAGAGCTGCTTTGATTACTAAAAAGAAATATAACGGTACTAAGGAGGTGTTATAAAATTAAACAAGTTGAGTAATACAAAACGTCGACAAAAAGCTTTTTATTGTCATATTCAGCCTGTTCAACTGAACAGGCTTTATTCAACTGAGCTATCAATAAATTTTATTCCTTAATCAGAGAGTGTAATAAGCAGCAATTTGACAACAAACGAGGAAGGAACCATCGAAAAAAAAATTCTTTTGCCATACTAGTTTTTTATCCTGTGGCACCAATACCGGGTAGTTAGCCACTGCTTAATAATTTAAGCCGCGTGACGTGTGTGCTAATGGAGACTGACAGGTGCAGTGATTGCGGCGGACCAGTGACATTAGCGCCAAATTCCGAAGATGGACCGTCATTTTGAAATATTTACTACGTACAGGAGTCAGGACTACATGAAAGCTTTTGCTGTTAATTGTTCGTGGATGCAGCTGCTATTAAAATGGCCCTAGCATTATTTTTGTTTTAGACACACTTAAAATATATTACTCGACTGCGTGTTTAGTAAACAAAACCACTTTTTTTTTCAATGTCCAATCTGTAGCCCAAATTCATGAAGAAGTAGATACATACGCGCCTGAATAACACATACTCATAATACTTAATTAATTATACTTTTGAAAAACGTATAAACAGAAACCTTCTCTTTAAAAATATGCTGTCGAATAAAGACTCTTTGCTCCACGTACTAGTACTAACCATAATCATTCTGCAAAAAATGCACCAAAACTCCTTCCAAATGGACAGCTTAATGCCAGGTATTTAATGGTGACAGATCGGCCCGAATTCGTATCACCTGACGATGCAAAACATTCGTCGGGCAAACGGTTTCATTAGCGCCAATGCCTGGACGGGCATTCCGCGCTGATTTCCCTTTAGCCGACAGCCGAATATGCAGAATTCACATTACATTATAATGTAATGCGAGTGGTGGAATTGCCTGTTAATCCAGTTTAAATATTGAGTTGCTGATTTGCATTGTTTAGAATGAAAAGTGTTGCATTAATGGCAAAAGCTACAGTTACAGCTTTTGAAACGCATTTTTTCTAAGACCAACAAAGTTTCTCTTTTCAAGTCTATGCAAAAAATTCAGTCAGTTAGGGTGTAAAGGAAGTACAAATAAGAGAGGCTTTTTCCACGGGAAGAAAAAGTCCGCGTTTTACCATTGCGCCCTTATTGGAATACGACGACATAATATGCAATTATCTTTAGCGTGTATCGAACTTATGAAAAATATTGTGAGATTTCATAGATCTTGTAGGCCGTAGCACTGGTAGCAGTGTAGCGTGCTACGTGTGTACTGCTACGGTGTCTACGTACATAGCGAGCGCATTTTCTGTTATGCCGCATGACTCATGCGTGTCATCGCCCGCGCGGGTTTGAGGCCATGAATGTTGCCCGCATCACGTTCAAAACTGCGCTCAGAAGGACGATTATGTTTTTCGAGAGTAGGTATGTTTATATGTGTAATTGTTTGGCATGCCTAAACGGCTTGATGGATTTTCGCTGAAGGAATGTTGTTAGCTTTAGTAATTAATTGTAAATGAAAATTCATGTTATATCATACAAATAAATAAAATGGCATAAAAATATGTTGAATTTTTTTCCGTATTAAAAAGAGACGGTATTTAGCGAAAACAGAATAAATCTTGAAAATACCTGTTGAATACCTAGAGAGTATAATGATTTGAATGATTTGTAAATATTTTATCGTTGTGCAGACTTCGATCAATTAATAATATTAAGATGCACACATCCCTTCAATGCAATAAAATTATAGCACCAAGAGTATCAGACACAAAACAACTTAAACCAAAATCAAGTGTATTGAAAAATAAAACTTAACTTAATGAGTTAAAACCCACAATCGTACTAAAGTTAAAATCGCGGTCTAAGTGTGGTTGCTGGTGGCACTTTTGAGACGGCAACTATAAATCTTTGTAATATTTGATAGAAGTATGCAGGCATCGCTCGCAATCTAGAGCATGTCATCACCCGCATGCAGACATCCGCATCGACAGGAACGCAGACATCCGCACCGAAGGCACGACAGGAAATACATTGAATTTCAGTCATCCAGATTTATGCCCGTGGTCATTTTTACGACTAAATTTATTCTGAAATATGTTGCAAAATTGCACAGAAAATATAATTAATTCTGAAATTGTTTGAAACAATAATTTAAAAATTTATGGTTTCGAATATGTAAGGAAAATAAAACAAAATAACTTTTGATGTACTGTTGTTCCAACCACTAATGAGTACTTTTCCACCTTATCAGCAAATCAGAGAGTTTGATTTCTTTTGTTTTATATTAATAAAACTCACTTGTTACTTATTCTTTTGCTTTCAAAATATTTTTGAACAAAAGTGAGTTTTTTTTATTATATTTTAGGGGGCAAGCGAGCAGACGGGTTACTTGATGGGAAGCAACTGCCGTCGCTCATGGACACTCGTGACATCCGAGGAGTCGCAAGTGCGTTGCCGGCCTTTATGAGAGAATGGGAATAGGGATAAGAGATTAGGGAAGTTGGGCCACCGGTAAACTCACTCACTGAACGAAACGCAGCACAACACCGTTTCACGACAGTTTTATGTCAGGCCGTGGTATCACTCCAGTCGAGCCGGCCCATACGTGCCAAAGCATGACTCTTCCACGGCAATGAGCATCCGTATTAAGTACTTGAGACCGGAAAATGTCTTATTGGTACACGCCTCCGCCAGGGTTCAAACCTGCACCCTCTGGAGTGCGAACCAAAGGTCTTAACCCACTAGGCCGGCGCTAACCTCTCTCTCAGCCCCATTTTAAACCTGCCAATGCAGTGCTACAAATTTCTTAACTCAAGGTTTGGTATCAATTTTACAAGAACACATTGATAACGTATCGAGATACGTTTCCCCGAGAAGAGCCGGACACCCCGATGGAATTGCTTTCGATAGATACAGATATGCACGTCTTGAAAAAAAAGTCTATAGCGCGATTCAGGAATGTATAGAAAAATTACATACTTTTTTACACTCGCTTCAATCATAGTATTTGAAAATTTGTTTAATTGATAAAATTCATTATAGATGATTAAAAAAACAACATTTTCTTTTTCAGATTTCGTTATTTCATATTTTAAGTCCAAACATCGGTTATCGTTTAACACCGCCATCTAGGGTGCCAAAAATTAATTGATGAATGCAATGATCTATTTAAAGCTCATAGATGGCACTGACATAAATAAGAGATTGATAGTTTTCAATTAAAATTAGATTTAAGTTAAATTATATTTTCACTTATATTTAATTATTCCTTCATAATGATATTATTTGATATCGGTACAACCTTTTGTAACCAACAGGTCAATGTTTTTTACCAAAAATTGATGAAACTACAGGCTGAGTTTTTTATTAAAAGTAACAAAGCAGATCATGTTTTCAATTCATAAATGTAGGGCTAGCTTTCCTTTGGGAAAAAATTCTGAAATTTTGTAAGCACATGTAGTGCTACAGGAATTCGGGATGCCTTGAATACAGCCCTGTTACACTTGAGTGGTTTTTGTTTATATTTTTCTCATTTTACATTCATATTTCATTTGGCGCTTGACATAATTCATTTTACTATTGCTTCCTTATTTCTTCACCCTACAATTTATGTTAATATTTCATACATTATCAAAGTATGTATCTTCATCGATAGGGGTAACCGAATGAAATGTGAGGTGGAAAATTTATGCGTATAAAATTGTGTTGACAGCAATAAATGACTTATCCATCATAGCGTCATGGGTATTATAGCAACTTTTATATTATGGTTCTTTTTGCATATTTATTTGATCGAAATTATGAGATATGTCACTTTCTTTAAAATAAGCTTTAGAAGAATTAGGGTGTTCTCGGATGACCGAACTCACTATGAATCATTGTTACTTACTTGTTAAAAACTTATAAATGGATATGAGCTTTTACTTAGTAATTTTTAAGATTTTTTTACTGTAAGTTTTTGTGTTCAAAAGTAATTAAAAAGTAGTCTAACTTAATTTAGTACTGCCCTATATGCAGTATACTAAATTTCATTACATGCTTTTATCTTACATATTTTTAATAAATAAAACTTCGCACACTCCAACACGCACACTACAAAATTGTCTGTTTTTTTTTTAAATAAAATTTATGACCTGGTAATGACACCTTTATGCCAAATTGAAGTCTGTGATAAAATTGAAATTTTTTATAGCTCCTCTACTCGATGTATTTAAATTTTTATAGTGGAATTTCGATCACAGGGCGACCTCTAGTCCATTTAATACCTTTCATTTGATGATATTCCACTATAACTATATCCCTTTCGAGCGAGTAATTCTCACGACACTCCGCTCACAAATTACACGAATACATTATTCAACACCTATTGCCTTTGGGTTGTTTGTTAACTAGGTGTGTACTGTATTCTGCTATTTTAATCCAATAATATTACAGCTTCGATCCAGTTCCAAATCCGAATGAAACATCAAAGTATTCACACATTTTTATTCGTGGAGCGACCTTCAGACAGTTAATTGTTTGATCTTTTGACCAGATTGTGTATGAAGATTTGCAACCTCACTAAAACTATAAAGTTCTGATAACAAAACATAGTTCAACTTAGGAATACACGTCTCAGTTCCTTTATGGTATAAAATGTTTCGTACGGTAGAATAAATAAATTATCGGCGTGTTCTTGCATGAAAAATGTGCAAAACAGAGTCTAGTTTTCGTGACAGGTTATATTTAAATACCGATTAAAAAATTAAACCTACATTAAAAAATCATTGTAACTGTGATTGTGTACAATAAAGTATAATATATAATTTTTGTGTGCGTATGTTTCTCACTGAACGCCTCCCAAACGACTGAACCGATTTTGATATATTTTTTTATAAAAGTATTCAAGGGGAGAATGGTTTAAGGCGATTGTGCACTACAGAGAATTTTACCGTCCGTCGCCCCAATATTCGACGTTTTTATATGGCAAATATAGAAATAATGGAACGCCGGACGTTAAAATTCTCTGTCACAATCGCCCTTACGATTCACAAACAAAAAAAACCGTCAGGAAAACGTCCGTCTGGTCCGCTAATAAAGTATAATATTATTTTGCTACTTCAAATTATCTGATAACACGCTAATGGTATCATTTCTGGCAGTTTCATATTGAGATGGCCTACTATGTTATTTATACTGTGCTTCAACTGAGAGGTACACAAACTTTGGCCATGAAGCACGGCATATGCTTAAACTTTTACATAAAAATATCATCAGAATAGCTACATTTTCCTGACAAATCAGGTCGCAATCCAACGACTTTTTACTAAAAGTATGAAAGTGTTGCAAAGTTACTAACATATAATTTTTGGTAATAAGCCGTGATGGTAGGCGATTGCTGTTGTATATTGCCCGAATAGCTGTTGTTGTATATTGAGGCTTATACATAGACCCATCAGTCAGCGGGGTAAGTTTACCCCTTATAAGTATATTAAAACCTTAAGCAAATTAGCCAAAAAAAAACATATATTATAGAATGATATTATAGGAAAAAAGTACTATGGACATCGATTTTTTATAAAAAAAACTATGAAACAAACCGGTTACGATGATCGATTTTTCTTTATACAATACATTATAAATAACACTGTAATACCCAAGGAGGAATTCTTATTTCTTGTTTTTATTATTTGTATATCAATTTTTTTTTAACTCCGATTGTATGGTCAAGGGAGTTAGCGTCTGTATTCCCCTTAAAATGTTATATGATAATATTTTTTCCGCAGTACAGTGCCCGCGTGATAAATATAATTCTAATATTGTGATAAATATATTTACGATTTACCATTAACTTTTAATTTATGAAGGCCTTATAACTTAATATTATAGTTACTATCTTCTCTTTTTTTAACCAATATTTTGACATGGTGCAAATAAGTGTCAAAAAGGGGTCAAATTTTCTACGGCATTGGCGTCGAGGGCTAGCCTCACTTTCCAATCAAACATTTTGGTGCATTCCATCATCCATACCGCGTTGTCCGCCAGTCTAATTTAGATTATACGTACGAAACCACTAACGAGCGGCACCGTAACGTACTCAATGCGTAGAAACGGACCCCTAATTTGAGTTAATAAATCTAGCATTTACTAGCAAGTGCGAAAAAATATTGATAGCGCGATTTACAAATATGCAGTTTTATGAGGGTAGTATAAAAAAAGATGTTCGTGTCGTTCCAATGTGACTAGGTTCGAATCCTAGATATATTTTCGTTTTTTTAGCATTTAAATAATATTTTTATATCAGTACGTCTTTACTATAACGGAATTCAAGAAACTAAGTCTAAAAACTTTAAATTATTACCAAAATAGATGATGCCGGCAACTCCGTTGCGCCAATATTTGTTTATCGTGGGAACCGTACATTTCTTTCGGCAAAAAAATGTCCTGTGGTTTTTCCTAGTATTTAATTCACAATTCCGCTATTCAGTTGCTTTTCGAAAAGTCTTAAGTGCGTTGCCGGTTTTTATGAAGGAATAGGAAATGGGATTAGGGGAGTTGGGCCACCAGTAACCTCACTCGCTGTACGAAACACAGCACATTGCCGTTTTACGCCAGTTTTTTGTGAGGTCGTTGTATCACTCCGGTCGAGCCGGCCCATTCGTGCCGAAACATATAACATGTCTCATTGGTCCACCCAGGATTGAACCTGCACCCTCTTGAATGCGAACCAAAGGTCACTAAGCCACGGACGCTCTAAAATTTATTATTATTAAATATTGTGTACAGAATTTGCTACATTACGTTTTAGATTATTTTAGATGAACGTTATTTGAATTGTCTTTTTCTCGTTTTAGTTACACCTGACGCGCACAGTGTTTGTGTTGTGTGGTGACTGGTGGCAAGTGGTTGTGGTGTGGTGACATGTGACCGCCGCCATGCTCAAGATACAGATGCTGGACTCCATCGTCAGCAATGACGAGGAGGAACCGAAGACTAACGGGTATGTAGCTACAGTAGTCATATATTTAGTCCCTATCGGTTGTGCTAAGTAGAACTACCAACTGCCTTGGAAGAAATTAAAGGGGCGTATGGGCGTCCTACGTCATTTGGTCGGATTATTTCAATTTAATGCTAGTCGTGATCTGGAAGCTGGGTTTGACATAATGTAACCAAATAAAGTAAACCCATCTTCTGAATTGACTTGTCTTTAAACATGTCCCTCCCCCCACAAAAAAGATTTTGCATAAAAGCAGGAGTTGTGATGGCTCACGCGATCCCGTGGGCCGTGACCCGCCTAGAACACTAAGTGGAGTAACGCTGAGTTTTTTTTAATGACATTTAGGGGGCAAGCGAACGGATTTTCTGATGTAAAGCGAGTGCCGTCGCCCATGGACACTCGTGACATCCGAAAAGTCGCAAGTGCGTTACCTGCCTATATAAGGGAATAGAGACAGGGGCTTAGGGAAGTTGGGCCACTGCTAAACTCACTCACTGAACCGTCGTGTCACCCCGGTCGAGCCGGCACATTCGTGTCGAAAGTGGCTCTTCCATGGCAAAAAGTGGGTTGGGGCTGCGTCCACTTTGAACGCAACAGAAACTGACATCCATGCGGTTGTGACTAGTTTCCCCTTAGCCCCTGTCAGAGACGTAAAAGCATTTTCTCGGTAAAAAAGGTTTAAGAAAATCGAATACAGCGAAAGATAACCTTTTGAAATTGAAATAGTATAAACCTGCCATAAATGCAACAATTTACAATATACTCATATAATATTATCTGTTAAAGGATACAAATTCTGTATCTGTACCAAACACCAATGTATCACCTATTTAGAAGCAAGCATCAAGAGATGTGCATATTAAAGTAGCAGGCAACCAAAACAGTTTCATAGCTGGGTGTTTTATTAAGCGCCTGGCGTGTATTTCAGCGCAATGCGTACTTTATACGTTTGCTGCATGAAAGCGAGAGTTAACTATTCAATATTTTTCCTAGCTGGTGTTGTTAACCTGTGTTTCCATTGAGGTGAGCTTGCTTACGGCTTACTCGCTTGTTTTGAGCTTATGATTTATGCGCTACTAGCTGTTGCCCGCAACTTTGTACGCGATAGCACATGTAACAGATCCATGTCTGTTAACCATGCCATCCATATTCATGGACTCATTTTTTCTTTTTGGAAGTCGGATGAAAAGTAGCCTTACTTCTTACTGCATCAGCTACCTACCAAAATGGGTCTAGTCGTCGTAAAATTTTCGAGCCATTTCAGAGATTATTCGGAACAAATAGACACACAGAATCGAATAATAGTTCCCTGTTTAGGTGTCAATAAGCCCCCCGATGCGTTTTACTAAGCACATTCAATTTGCTAGAAGCATATTCCACAAGTTCACCTAGTTTCTATTTCCGGTCGACCACGGTAGTCGGTACAGACAGCAAAAACACCTATAATTTTATTTTAGTGTCCAATACAATATTTATAAGTCCAGTAAGTCCAGTCGCTCTTGTTCTGATTCCTGAGAATCCTGACACTGTTAATAAAGGTTTTCCCTAATTTCTTCTTTCCCTATTATATTGAAAGAGTTAGAGCCTGTTTCGATCACTTCCTGTTAAGTGGTGTTATGTGACAGATGACGTATTATAAATTAGACAAATGAGTTGTGGATAGCCTATCAGACGCCAATCAGTAAGTGGTAAAACAGCCCCTAAGTTATTTTGCTGTCGGTTGAATTGTATCGATTCTGGCCAGCGACCCACCGGCGCCTCAGCTCACTTTACCCCCAGGAGATGCTTGTTTATGACAATTCCGAGTACTCTCTACTATATTACATACTACGTTATTAAACTGCCAAAAAAATTGCTCTCAAGAATTTAGTAATTTACTCTTAGACTGTTCTTAAAAGGAATCACGTCACAACAAAACAGCAAGGGGTGGTTGTTACACATACAAATATAATATGGAATAGTTAAAATATTTTGTAGTAAATTTTGAACTAAATTTGTAGCATTTCTCAACGTTAAAGAAAGTAACAAGCTAAATGTCTATAAACGAATCAATGCAATTTTAACATCAAGTTTATATTTCTAGAATGGCTATTCAAAGCTCTTCATTTTGATACCCTATTCGACCTAAAGGACGGAAATAAATTTGGAACCTCACAATTTATACTTCAAAATCCGCCATTTTGATTTTATTTTTTTATGTACCCAGTGTCACTTGCGCTCTCAAAATGAATCTAACTATACCTCATACGTTAAAATTCATCGAGCCGTTTAAGCTGCAGAGCGTGCCAAACATTATACATAAATACATACATATATACAAACTCTCAAAAAACACAAAAAAACATTCTCCTGGTGCAGTCAGGTAAAAACAACATACTTATAAAAAAAGTTGGATTCAGTAATAATCACTAATATAAGGCTTTACTTAAATATTTACATACACATTTCAGGCCATATTAAAACTGAAGTAACCCAAAAGAATAATCTAC
Source organism: Cyclargus thomasi (assembly GCA_026546445.1). NCBI lineage: Eukaryota > Metazoa > Arthropoda > Insecta > Lepidoptera > Lycaenidae > Cyclargus > Cyclargus thomasi. The sequence continues at coordinate 19,937 of JAOTAV010005132.1, read as the reverse complement.
GAATTTAGTTTTTTTTAAGTAACTGCAAGTATTATTACATGAGTATTATTATATTATTCCACATTTTCACGGCCCGGTGTGGGTACAGTGTCAAATTTCCGTTCCCCACTAATCCCGCACTGTACAGGATTACCGAGGTGTTCGGTCGCTTGTCGGCTACTGAATCCTTATAATATTTACTGGAATAATTATGCATTTGTATGTGTACCTACACTGTGGATAATACGGCTCCGACACGACCTGCAAACGCTTAAAAAGAGATCATAATATTCCTGTTGCGAATGCCTATGAGCAACGGTAGCTTTGCATTAGGTTACATATGTGCTCGTTGGCCCTCCGATGTTTTAAATAAGGTAGATTTAAATTTCCTCTCGTATAGTTAGGGGCTAACAACTTTTCTTCAGAAAGCAACTACTGTCACATTCCTTCCTTAGACTTCCAGAAACACTACGCGAGACTAAAATTAGTCAAATTGGCTTAGCCGTATCGAGGTTTAGCAAGGTCACTTTGAAATTAATTTTCATTTAAAATAAGCGAATCTATACTTCCATACTAATTTTATAAATACGAAATTGTGTTTGTCTGTTACGTCTTCACGCTGAAACCACTAAACGGATTTTTTTTTAATATATGATACTTTTTTTACAATTTTTCTAACCTAAAACTTAAATAATAAAAGCAGGAGTGTGGCTATTGGCTGGTCTTCTGGGCGTATATATCAAAAAGTTGCTGTAGCATTTCGTCTAGACTGAAACTTTGAATTTCGGCCAAATTGTCTGACAACAGTAGTAACAACTGTCCCTACAACTTAAAATAGTTTACATACATCAAGTTTAGTAAAATACATACTTGCAAGTTGAGGTTAATTTTCGCAGAATATTGCTAAAACTCTTAATTTACTAAACTTGAAGCTATGGATTACCGCAAAGTAACGCCTGATTCTATTAAATTATTAAATAGTTTACATACTTTGATATGTCTGTTTAATTAAAGATATCACACATATATTACTTTATGAAATTACAAACGAAACAAAACTAAATAATCGTGTCCTCTGTATAGGGATCACTTTGAAGTGTAAAAGCAGCTAAGAGTAACATTTAAACCGTATTCCAAAAAAGGAGGAGGTTTCTCAATTCGACCGTATATGTTCTTTTTTTATGAAAAATTAATGTCGCTGGGGCAATCATCTATGCCAAACCCTAAAGTATTTAGGTGCTACTACGTTCGGAGTAAATAATAATTATACTTTTTACACCCCATATAAAACTTGTTTTTACATAAAAATAAACTTTACTAATAAAAGCACTTTTTATTTTCCCTTCGTATATTGCCTTCAATATAAATTGGGATTAATAAAATAGGTAAAGCTCTTTGACTACGAGAAAAACAAATTTTATGTCCAAATTCTGACATTCTGCCAAATTTTAGTTATTAGTTATTACTTATTAAGAACTGAAATCCATCCTCCATCTGAAAGTTTTTATTAATTTTCTGTGAACAACAAATAACTTTGAAAAAATAGTAGCCACAGAAGCAATAGCCTAAGTATTATTTTGGGCTTAGGTTAAATCAAATTAGGTAAAATTTCTAAACATTTAAATTTAAAAGTTACAGAATAGAAAAAAAATATATCCACAGCCGAACATATAACCTCCTCGTTTTTGGAAGTCGGTTAAAAATTAAAATTACATAACGATGTTTACGACTGATAACAAATGTGCGTATTGTATGCATAATTATAAAACATACTACTAATAAAAACATTTTACTAATTGAATATATTCGTTTCGCGCTAACTTTTAGTAGAAGTTAGAAATGTGGAACCACTACTGTCTGGTATTAATACTACTGTCGCCAGTAATATTCACCGACAAATACAACCTTACTACGTACAGACCTTCAAGAGACTATATAACTTCTGTAAAGCCAGCCGCACCTGCAGCTCGTCTGATTTTTTGACTTTCGAGTTTCCATTGGCAAACGGTGCCGTTTAGGTAATTAATAAAGTAATTTAAAAAAAAGGGAGTCGAGACGTTTGCTCAATCGTGCATCGTGGGACCAAGGGAAAAGCGTTGGCATTGCCAGCTCACGTGCCAGAACCGCGTCCTACCGATATCCCATGATATCCAGCGGCTGGTGATATCACACTGGCAAACACCACCGCTACACGGTACACACATAAATATAAGGAACCACGAAATTCGCAACAGCCAAACTCCATATGCATTTAGCATATCACAATATGTTAATTGCATATCGAGTGAGTAGCATCCTGATACTCATTGGTTACTTGAGCAAACACGGACTCCCATTTTGCGGAGAAGACACTAACTATTTACACAAGCAAGCAAAAAAACTTTGATACCGCGATACAGAATTATTGAAGAATGTGGGTAGTTTTGTTGTTATTGTTTCGAAGTTGTTTTGGTCCGTCGAGTTGTCTGCACTGTTTACATGTTTCGTAGTTCATGCCAACGTAAACGCACTCGCTTTGCTTAATAATAATTAGAAAAAACCGACAATGTGACACTTAGTATTAAATTTTTCTCAAATGTTACTCATCACACGCGATTGACTGTATAATAAATACACTGGAAATGTGAAAGAAAAAAAATATTTTTGAACAATCAGCAAAATGCTAAAGTGAACCTTTATCAGAACAAGGACCTAAAAACGGTGAGTTCTTCTAAATCTATTTTTTGTGAATAGTAAAAGAACTACTGACTTACAAATTAATACTTTTTAAAAATGTTGCATTTTAGTGAGATGCTTAAGATGACCTAATCACAGCTTATTATTTTAACGTCTTCATTTACAAACAGGTCTTGTTAGGAAACATCCCCGTTAACTAAAGCGTAGATCCCTAACAATGTTATTTTATACCTCCTGACGGAAAAATATTGCTTACAAGAAAATCTGATCTCGACCAGCAAGGGAGACCTGCTATTGGTGAATGATCGTACTGTATCCAAGTACGCTTTTAATATTTCAGAGCTCTTATACTTTGGTGCAATTAAAAAGTACCTATCGCAAACCTGACACTTGTATAAAATGGGATATTGGTTTCAATTTCCTTAAATATAGTATTATTTATTAGGAAAATATATCTGCATCATGAACTAAGTAGAAATCTAACAGCTTTTCCACATTTCAAAAAATTATATGAAGTAAGTAAAAGTACTAAAAGTTTTCGTTAGATGGTACTTTTAGTCTTATTAAAATTCGCTTTTAAATGGAAATTCTGCTTTCCGCAAAAGTAATACATATTATCTGTTACCTTATTTTAAATCTACCATTTTGTCTTTAAATCTACCACAGTTTTGTTCGAATTTCAACTGCGGTTATACTACGAGTTACGACGCTTGCTATTTCATATTTAAAAAGTTATTTAAAACTACCAATTATCCATTTCCGATTCTAATAAAATTTGATACTGTTAAAAGCGAGAACTTGTTTTATCGTTAAACTTACCGTCCAGTTTTCTTTTAATACAATATCCTTTAAAAATAAAATGTCTGACATTCTTCAGAATATAATTTATGAATTGTTTAGATTAATAATGTCCAATTTCTTAAGAACGGGTAGTTTATGATGTATGAATGGGGACTATAATTGTAAGGAACCCACCTGGATTTGGAAGTAATTTGGTCCTTCCGGTGGATCCCGTCGTAAAGTCGATCACTGTGACGGAACTCCAAGGTGATTTATTTTGTCGTTGGAGTGTATTCTCTTGTAATTTAATAAGGCGCGTGCCGGACACGCGTAATTGTTAGGGGTGTGACTTCACAGGGTGAGTCCATGTGTTACGTCAGAGAGCAGAGGGCCTATCAGGAGTGTGAGAATGGAGTATAGGATTTGTGATAGCATTTTTTATATTGAACTCAGGACTTCCTCTGGATAATGATTTCATCATAATTGAAGACATAAGATAACTAACATTCTAAAAGCTCCCGGATTTTTGCGTTAATGGATTAAAATAATTTGCGTTTGATGTATAACTATAGGTAGATACACTAGCTAGATAACAAAATAGGTAAGTTACTAGATTTTGTCTATATATACTCGAAGGTTGCAAAAATGTTAGTTATCCGCTTCTTCCACTTATGTCTTCAATTATAATAATAATATTGAACTGATTGTAATTATTTTTTTACGAAAATTTATGTTTTACAACTACTGTTTGAGTTGAAACTATCTAGTCGTTTTGGATTAAGTAGGGAAATGTTTTTTATGACAAAAATCATAAAATTCCTTTTGGTCTAAAATCTCACCTTAACTGAGCCTTATTAAGGTTCCGTATCCTAAATGTAAAAATGTCAACTATAACTAAGACTTCGTAGCTGTCCGGTTGTCTATCTCCAGAAGTATCACGATAGCAGACTTCTAAAAACGTCCAAAGACCCGAGTAACAAATCTTCCTTCTTAAAACTATTTATAGTATATATAAACATAACACACAACGCTTAGCAGAAACCATCGAGCATAGAACCATAAGAGCGGAAATGTTATTAGTTTTGTTCCGAAAAAATCCGCCCAAAGCCACTGCGCACTGATTGGTCGGATGTATCGGAGAAGGTACACACAGGTCTCTTCTTGGTGTGTACTGTTTTAGTACAGCGTTAGTTTTTTTAATGATATTTAGGGGGCAAGCGAGCAGACAGACTACCTGATGAAAAGCAACTGCCGTTGCCTATAGACATTCGAGATATCCGAAGGGCCGCAAGTGCGTTGTCAGGTTAGGGCCACCGGTAAAAACACTCACTATACGAAACACAGCACAACGCCGTTACACGCCAGTTTTCTGTGAGGCCGTGGTATCACTCCGGGTGCCGAAGCATGGCTCTCCCACGGCAAGATGTTTGGCGTTTAATTTATCAGTGACAAACACTGATAAGTTTCGGACACGGATGGCTCACATTTCTCTATTCGTTATATGCTCTATGACAAAAACCAACACTTGTCCAAACTGTCCACAGTCCACCCCATTTTTCGCGATGTCGCCGGAAGTTAAGACGCCGCGCGTGCCGTCGTGTGCGACGCGTGCGAGCAGAACTGTGACGTCATTAATCAGCTGTAATAATAGAGGGACGTCTTACAATAATAGGGAGATGGTTATTACTTATCGGTTATTGGATATTCGGTAAGCTTGGTCAGGAACGCTTTGTGATTTAAGATCGCAATAATTATAATAATCGCTATAACTAAATACGACGTAACTTGGCACAAATTATTCATATAAGATCAAAAATATCAAAATATACCTATATACAATTCCGTGCCATGTTATTTTGTTCCAGCCATTATTAGTAAGGATGCGTTGCAGACGCTTTCTTTATCGCCCAAGTATTTTCAAATTAGTTTTTCTATGCAAATTATTTTAACTGAAGTTTGTTAATGGCAAAAACTAGAAAGTTAATATTTTATACACCGAGAATTTATTACACAGCTCAGTTGAAATAAAACAGGTATGCCGTGTGATTAATAAAAATGTAGTTTACTTTTATGTTAGTTTGAAACATGCAAGTACAATTACTATAATATGTCATCTTAATTTACGAGTACTAAAATTTCTGGCAAAAAAGTTCTCACTTAAAAAATATAATTTAGCTCACACTTGACTAGTTTTTAACCGACTGCCAAAAACTGTCACAACAGCTTTTAACAATTTAATTTAATGTCGTCATGCGCCATTTATTTACACTTCAATGTGAAATTTTATAATGTGCCACGTTCCATAACATTAAATTATGAAATACATAATAGGATGCGCTCTTTGCTCCCTAATCAAAACGAAAGAGTGAGGCGGATGTATTGTCTCGTCATTTTTTTTTTAATAAGGAAACTTTGATCTTTATACCAAACAGCGAACGTGCAAAAATTGGTATAATCTAGCATCTATCTAATATGTCGAACTTATTGAATTAAATAAAAAACTGTCATGGCCCTTCTCCACGTTGGTAAACCATTGAGAATTTCAGAACTGACAAGTGCGTGCCCGATCTAGTGCGGTCTGAATCTAGACTAATAAACTCCTTTACCCGAAGATATATGTTTGTGATCACTTGTATTACTCCATCATGAGCTTTCATAACGTTACTAGCAAGTAGTAACCCTATAAATTCTAAAATCACATAAAAATACTAATAATATGTTTTCAGGTTCTTTTAAGAACATGATGTTTTTCCAAGACTCTGCATCGTTTCAACTAAATTTACACTAAAAATAAAGTCCACTGGTTGCTTTGTTTGTTCGAGCGCGAAGAAAGTACAAACAAAAAACACAATTTCCAAAATTATAATATTAGTATTTTAGAAGTTATTAATTATTATATGTATGGGGATATGAAAGATTAAATTTATTCATGTAGGTAAATGGCATGTTCATTTAACATGGCCGCAAATCTCGCAAATGAAATCGAAAACAAAGGTCCTGCTACGCAGCCGCAGTGTAGTGGTATTAAAAAGTAAATATTCAAACATTTTTTCGCAACAGACACCATGAATTCAGATTGGCTGAATTCATTTGTATCCAGCGTACAAACAGACGACCAGAAAAAAACAAATACCTGCCAAGTGCGATGAAGCAGTTATGTGTGGGTTCCGTTTTAGTAGAATACATTTTAAATATTACAGCTAATGCTTTTCTAATTTTATATTATTTGCATTTATATACGAGCTTTGGTGTAATATATTACACCAAAAAATTATTTTCCTGTAAGTAATCGGTTCCTCGGAAATTTAAGCAAATTACTGTGCAAAGAAATTGTCTATAGGTATCAAGTCGTTTTTTATATTTATTTCACCTAAAACAATGCTAAAATAAAATTTATCATGTTTATTTAACAGTTAGTAATAACATAACTTAATATTTTTTATGAAAATGAGCAGACAGTTCACCTGATGAATGAAACTACCATCGCCAATGTACACCTCCAGAATGTTGTCCCCTTGAACCACAGAATCCTAAAACTCAGTTAAAATGTAAATAATATCGCCCGCAGTTACAAAAAACGCGGAAAATTCTACACAACTTCTCAAATTTACTTTATTCCCATCAAAATTACTTAATTTGTTAATTAGCCCCAGTTTGTGAAATATAGGATGAGCTCGGCTCGACTAAATTTAGATTTCATCCACGTGAAACTTAGGGATTATGTAAACCTTAGGTACAGAGTACAGACTGAGAGATTTCATTAAGGCGCCCCGCCTGAGGCAAGGGTCTATTTATGTAGTTATCTAGGGGTAGGATTTACATGTAAAATAGATAATGTAAAAATTGTAAGATATTTATATTTTCTACGATCTTAGTTTTAAGCTTTAACCCGGTAATTAGAGCGTCCGTGTCCTATCGGTTCAAATCGGCAGGTTCAAACCCGAATGGAGGTGTGTACCAATAAGACATTCTCCGATCTCAAGTAAATAATACGGATACTCTTTGCCGTGGGATAGCCATGCTCCGGCACGAATAGGCCGTTTTGACCGGAGTGATACCACGGCCTCACAGAAAACTGGCGTGAAACGGCGTTGTGCTTGTGTTTCGTTCAGTGAGTGGGTCCGGTGGTCCAACTCAATAATATAATAATCCCCCCTTATCCCTATTCCCTCATAAAGGCCGGCAACGCACTTGCGACTCTTCGGATGTCGCGAGTGTACATGGGCGATGGTTGCTTTCTATCAGTAGTAGTAAACGTCTACTCGCTTGTCCTCTAAATACGATAACAAAATTTCATCCACACGCGCAAAAAACGCGCAACTGTCATCATAATAATATGTGGAAACTATATGACTACTTACAAAATTTTATGCTTTTAATAGGTACTTACTATAAGGATAACGCGTAAACTACGAGACCATCTTCAAATCCACAACTAGAGTTCTACTCTCAAACGAACTCGACCGAATGTAGGCATCGTAATTTCAACGTTAAAAAAGTTTATCTAGAATACCTAGTTTGAATTAAATGCTTTTGACTTTAACTAATTTTACGTTTAATACAGTAGGACGCAGAATTCTCGTTCGATTGAGATTAAAATCGGTTTAGGGGCTCGTCGCCTGGCACGCATATTTATACACCATGTTTATCAAGGGTGCTACGAGTTTCGAAAAAAAATATTCGCAGTGTTTTTGCGACACCAATAACTTGACACCAGGGGAGGATCCCATTGTATCCGATGTTAAGTGGCCTATGATATACGAGATTCAATAAAATCAGGTTCCGTATAGAATAAAAACTATACACGCATTATACAATACTAATTAATGAAGCGAGAAAACGGCTCGGAAAAAAAGTCGACAGCGGAACATAAAATATTTTTGGGAGTTAAGCCACTTTATTGTATGTTGTTTATTTCAAATCTAACAAAATGTTTATTAGAATGTTCTATAACTAAAACCCAATTTAGATTTTTTATATAGTAACTATAAAAACATGATATCTCCAGTCACTGTTCCTATATTCTAAAATCTAAATTTGACGACCTCTGTGGCTGAGTTAGTAAGCGCGTTGGTAGCTTAAGCCGGGGGTCGCGGGTACAAATCTCACCAATGAAGCAAACGTTTCTCAAAGCTCCTGGCCCCAGGGTCTTGGATTTGTATTAAATATGACCATATTTACCACGGGACCTAACGGACGTGGCGTAAAGCGTCCATAGAAATTATATTAAAAATAAACTCATACATTGGTATTTGGCAAATACTGCAAATACGCAATACAATACGCAATACGGCAAATACGCAAGCAAAGCCGCGGACAAAAGCTAGTTTTCACCAAAAACATCTAGATGCTATTTAGCTAGAGGCCATTTCAGTTTCACACACGATAAAAGAACTGGTTGCATATTAATTATACCACCAAATAATAGTCAAACACTTTGTATCAATATGTAACTGTAATTTGGGGTTAAATTTTCTCACAATCAAAACAAAAGTTAATTGTAAGTGTTTTATTGTAAAGTATTCACAGCTCGTAGAACAAAAGTTACGTTCTATTCTCTCTAACACAATTGTTCTCTTACAATTAGAAAAATGTAAAATTAAGTTATTATTAAAGTTAAAAAATCAATTGTGGTTTAAATTTTAAAAAGTTATTGTCAATTGATTGTATTAAAATCATAATTTGCAACATAGCAGGGTGTAATTTTGCCCGTAAGGAAACTTAAGGCTCCGCACAAGGTCGATCTAGCGCCAAATGTCATTTATTTTGATTTTCTGAAGAACACACCATAAATGGAAAAAATCAAGGTGTATGGATTTGTTCTAACTTTTAATTTTTCAATGCGATAATATATTACTATTGCATAAGTTTTAATTTAATGCCAAAAAGGTCACCTTTTTGTTGCAGTACTTAAGTATATCTAAATTTTAAGTAACTAAAATCGACGGTATGCAAATAAACAAATAATAAAGCATATTCACACATTTAAATATTCGCGGAGTGGGCCATGCATATTATTTGTAGGGACAAAAGATGCGTCCATTGTTAAGGCTCTGAGGGCGATGCGACGCGTCCACAATACTAATGTAGTGTTTGATGTGACCAACATTTATAAATGATGAATGTCAAAATTTACAAAAAAGAATGTAACTGAAATTAAATCAAAAAAATTATAAAATACAGAACTTTTATGACGAAGCGTCAAAAAATATATCACAAAGTGTTAAACCAATTACTTACTACGATGCTACAACTACAAACAGACACATAATATATAATTATTGGGTACATCATATGTCATGCATATAGCCACGCATGACGCAACTCGTCAAACTTTTTTGTTGGGGTTGAGAAAGATTTAAAGGCAAAGGTTTTGGACCTTTAAAAATAAAAATGACTAAAGAAGAGGAGACAATACTAAAAAGTAAAATGTTTCAAAATAAAGCTGAAATATTCACAAGAGAAACTTTTTATGGAGGTTTAGAGTATAAAACTTATGTTAGTTCTAGAAACATCAAGGAAGTATTTCGTTATGTAAACGAACATATTAACCTCCTCGTTTTTGGAAGTCGGTTAAAAATCATCTCTTTTCTCCATCTATCGTTAATCTTGTGTTTTTATGTATAGCTTATAAGCTGAATAAAATATATATACTTCTCCACAAAGAGATATAAGATAAATAGCACTTGATATCGCATAATTTACATCTCCGCTATCTAATGTTCATATTTACGTTCGACAAGGGAACAAGAAACATTAAACTTGATTTTTTAGGGAAACGGACGCTATCATAAAAAGAATAGATAAAAAATTCGAGTAATAAAGACAAATAGTGTAAAGTTAAAAAGAGATTCTAATATTTTAAGCTCCCATAAAACTTTACTCCAATGTTTAACTTTACACTACATTTTGCCAATATTTAAACAATAGAAAAGTCAAAAAGTATATTTTGTATCGTACAATTCAATAGTTTTCACTATTCTCTATGACATGCCCATTCCGAAACACAATAAAAAAAGGAAATAGAATATTTTTTAGATTTGGAATGACATTTTTTTTATTGTCAGTCAGCAACATCCATCAAAATAGTATAAGGTCAGCGAAGGGCGCATTGTCGAGTGAATGATGAATTGATGTCATATTCAAACTATCACCTATAGATATGCAAATCCTCGACACATCTGTACGCGTCGCTCACTCGCGTGTTGGAAATCTTTGTGACACTTGCGGTTGGAATAGTAAATAGTTTTATCTGATTTTCAATACTTTTTTAACGTTTATGTAAGATATTCTTAGCTAGAGTAAAACTTAATAAGTTTTGCTCTACAACATAATATCTTCAGTATTAATAATAACCCTTACAGTATTAGTTGGCGTCTATGTATGCTGCCCCTTAATTTTTTTAACGCTTAATTAAATAGTTTAACCGCAGTAATGTTGTACCGCGTGTGTGTTATGTCATTAAAATGTTCATATTATTTCATTTAATTGTGCCATCGAAGAAATTGATTTATTAGGCAGGTGACAGATTTACGTCGTTTGGTCGGATTATGTCTATTCGTAATTATTAATCGTAATGCCATCGGCCTATAAATGATTGGAAATGAAAATAATGTGGATTTAATGTACACCTAGATAGACAAGCTAGATAATTTATAAGAAAAAGCTAAACTATGAGATTTATTAAAATTTTATGAAAAACAATTACTAAAATTACACGAAGGTTGTAAAATGTTAGTTAACTATACGCCTCTTTCACTTATGTCTTCAATTATATTTATGTCCATATTTTTCCCCAACTACTTTACCCTACTTCCTCTTAAGCCTTACCTTTTGAAGTTGCCTTCTCTCGCGTTGTCTATAAATTATTCTTGTTTCTGTCTTTGATATTCAGTTCTGGTTTTATACCAGCTATTCCCTGCACTTACAACTCTATGTATTTCAATTGTAACATTACATTATGCAATGATTTAGTATGTGTTAGACACGTAGGAAATAAGTCATGTAAAAAGTTGATTTAAGACATTGTTTATCGTTATAAATATAAAATTATTAACTACTGTTAGTTATTAAATAGATAAGTCGTAGGGGGATTAGGGAAGTTAGGCCCAGCGGTAAACTCATTTACTGAACGAAACACAGCAGTTTTCTGTGAGGCCGTGGTATCACTCCGGTCGAGCAGGCCCACTCGTGCCGAAGAACGGCAATGAGCATCCGTATTATGTACTTGAGATCGGAAAATGTCTCATTGGTACACGCCTCCACCGGGGTTTGAACCTGCACCCTCTCAAATGCGAACCAAACTACGGACGCTCTCGGAATTTATTTATTGATAAAAATTTGTATCTACGTACTGTACTCATCGAATTTGTTAATAATACAGTACAAACTGGTAGACAGTTACACACGTGTCACGAAGTATCTTCCATTAATTAAAGTCAATGAAACATACACGCTTGTTAAAGTTTAATTAATAATTCCAAATATTTTGCGCCGTACCCCGCCTATAGGCGTGAGCACTGACAAAGGAACGAACGGAAGGGTTATGACAATAGCCGAATCAAGTTACATATTCCATATGCATTGATGTTTTTGAAAACCAGTGGGCCGGTTCGTACTGTCACAAAATGATTGATGGAACTAATTAATTTAGTAAGACTACTCGACGCATAGAAATCCTCATGACAATACGCGCACGCGCGTTTTAAAAAAGTATTGTTGTTTTTTTTTTGAGCGTATCACGAATAGTCTACTGAAATTAAAAAAAAAGTAAAACGTGTTACGTCGTTATTTTTTTTTCAACAAAAATGTGTAATTAAAATTTAAATGTGATAGAAAAAGTTTTTGAATCTAAAGTCATCAGTGTGCTTCATATGACCGTACAAATAGTATCGAATTCTCTGCAAAATGAGTCTAAATGGCCTCGTTTCTGAAATAGACGTAGCATTAATATTGAAAAGCTCAGGTCGTGCTTTGATTTAAGTCTGTGTTGAATTTTATTTTTACACAGGAACCCAATTCTCGTATTTTACTTAGACGATTAATTTACTTTTAGTTTATTATAAACGGAGGATCTTAAGATTTAACTGAACGGATTTTAGAGTTATGACTTTAAGTTTTTAATTTAAAAGGTCGTATCTAGTAAGCAAAACTGACAACATTAATATTTTGCTTTTGTTTGTTACTTGATAATAAGCGACGAATTGTTGTAATAGATCTTGAATCTCATCTGAACCACAGATCATTTATTATCTAAGTTAACACTAGGCGAGGCACACTCAGAACCCCTTATTATTAAAGCTTTCGTTAAACCCCCTGCATAGGGAATAGTGCTTGTAATACGGAAATATATTTGTCTTTAGGATTTAGCAATAAATTTATTCAATAATAACAAATTCAGGATATATTTTCAAAATCTGTATATTTATTATTAATACTTCTTGGTGAGTACTGTGTGGTTTGTTTTTAGCGATAAAAATGTAAGGTTTTCATTGAAACATTACAAGACTTAGATTGTAGAGAAATGTAATATTTCTTGTTTTTAGGATTGCATATTATTTGGATTATTAGAATTAAAAAAAACGTTAATTTACACAGTTGATAAATGTGGCGGACCGCGGAACCCTTCTCTGCTCTATATATTTATTTTACTTGCCTCCATAATATTATATCGTTACCACTTACCACTCAGGAAACGCACTTGTATACCACGGTCTAGTGCGCCGACGAACGGCTCGTTACTTCAACTTTGATTTAATTACCAATTACCACTAATTTATATAATTTCTTACGCGCTTCCGTCAAAATCACGTTTAGATAAGTTTTAAATGTTGGGTTCGTTAAGTTTTATTCCTTCCTCTTAAATGACAAGTTAAGATCCACGAAGCTTATTATACGAAATATTTTTTAAAAATATATTGTCCTTTTGAAATATATGTTTCTGAATTATGTTGTTAATTGAGCCATAGTTCACAAAAAAAGTTATAAGTAAGGGAATGTGATGAAGATGAAATACATAACGCAAAAAGGTTTTTCGTCTTCAACATTATTTTTACAAAAATATGTACACGTGAAGCGTAAACGATGATAAATGTGTTGAATGTAAGATGAGGGAATGACAAAAGCAATTCCTGTCGCATAAGAAAAAATATCCGTGAAAATATGAAGAAGAGAGCTTTCAAAATCACCTTCCAAGAGGATCAAATGAAACACGAAAATGGCGCTAGATCTTTTTTAAATTAAAATAACCTCCTCGTTTTTGGAAGTCGGTTAAAAAGACTCGTGTTATATCTCGGTACCTAATTAGCCACATGTTATTAATGTGGCGGCCACATGTTTCAGTTTATCGCTATATTGATAGTGGATCGACATTTACGGCTCAAATGTTCAGAAGGTGATCTGAATAGTGATGATAAAAATTTTGAATTTAGTGGTGCAAGCGAAAAATTTGCTTACGTAAATCTATATTTGTACATTTAGTAAAATAGTAAAATTGACGTGTATACATACATATAATAAAACAGAAAAATTTGTGTGTCTGTACATTTCATATTTTTACGAAATGATCAATGTGGATGTACCTAGGAACAGCAATAGAACACATATCGACAAAAAAAAAAAATTAAATAAAAAAAATATTTGTTCAATAGCTATTAGGTCTGGGCAACATATAGGATAATTTTTATTCCGGGAAAATGTACGGTTCCCGCGTCATATACAAATTTTTGTGCAACGAAGTTGCGGGCACCAGCTGGTTGATAATAATATTTTTAAATTTATTGGGCCAAGCCAAAAATTTGCTTTCATCAATAACAACATTAGATGTTTTAGATCGACTTTTAGATGAGAAAACATTTTCTAACAATTGCCAAACAACAAAATAATTATTGGATTCAATTCAACAATGGCTCCTTCGAAGAAGTGACAGACATTAGACACTTTGATGGAGATTTATCTAACGTGTTCTCAGATAAGAACTTGACAAATATAATATTATGTCCCTTAATGAAGAGCTTCGACGTACGAATTTTCTAGTAGAGTGATAAAAATAATGTTACTTCTCCTTTTGCTCCTACTTCTGCTGGCACTCTCTGAGTGATCCGTAATTTCTCTTTCGAATTTTCAGACAGTTCTTCTATTCTCGTGTCTATCCACATTCCACATGACCCAAATTGATACATGCAGATCGCCGGCATAGATTGCACTGCGCTGCGATAAAAAAATATCAATCAAAGTTTTTGACGGAAAGCGGAGTCGAAAAAAAGAAAAGTTTAGCGCGACGCTCGAAAACTCGATAGGCTTCGTTTTTGCTAGCATGAAAACCGAATGGATTTTAGTAAAATGTTTTAATTTTTAGATTGCTTACCTTATATATAGTAGTAGATAGTTGCTCTACAAATATCGCAGTTTTAACTGCTAAACAGCTTAAAATAAAAATGTATAATGGAGGAGATTGAAAGAGAGTCTAGTTGAAGGACCTACGTCAATTGGTCGGAATATGTCAATCCCATAATATAAGTCGTATTCTGTCGGCTGGGTTTGACATAATGCGACCAATTTACTTCGATCCGCAATCTGTACCGTTTCAGCTTCTCTGAGCATAAAAGTTACTGCTTCCCAAAGTGAAGGTGAAGCTTTGTGCATAAAAGTTAATGCTTTCCAAAGTAAAGATGTTTGCGCCGTAATCGGTTACCGACCTCGTAATCCGATTTTTCCAAATGATATTTTCGTAGTGGAATTGCCTACATATAATTTTTAGTCCAAATTTTTTGAGTACTGGCTGTGGCTGTGGCCACACGCCAAAAACTTCTTGTATCACCACAATAATGATGTTACACATTTGACAGTATACCTTATGACGATTACACTCTGAGTGATAGTATTGTACATCCATTCATCACCTCCGAGCATCCATCATGTTAGCTAACATTGTTAGTTAGGACTTTATTATGCAAGAATTTCGACACCTTTTTATCTTTCACCTTCTTTATTTTTGCTTTATTATAATATTAGTTCCTAGTTTGTATTAACTTACGGGGCTGTTTTACCGTTTACAGACGGTCTACCTACAACTTTATTAAAAAGATGTTGTATGGAGAATCTGTCAAAGAAGTTGTGGAAAGCCTAACAGAAACTTTATCAGTAAGCGGTCAAACAGGCCCGTAATTCTTTAATACCATGTAAGTATATAAAATAAATAAGTATGTATGCAAATTATTGTCAGTAACTTTTTATTTCGATTAAGCGGTTCCGTGGGATAAATCATTTTTAAACGGGCATAGCCGCCGGTTAACCGCTAGGTAAAATTCTTAAGTACTAACTGTTGCCCGCGACTATGTCCGTGTGAAACTTTATAAATTATCCCGTTTTTACAACATTTTTGATTACTGCTCGGCTCCTTCCCCGATAAATGGACAAACCAACACAAAAATAAATTTTAAATTTCGGCCAGGTAGTTTGGAGATGAGTGCGTTCGAACAACCAACAAACTTTAGCTTTATATTATTAGTTTAGATCGTGTATTATAATGTTAACTGAGTTCAATTGCACCAAAATAATTTGGTGCACGTTGTTTGTGATATTTCCTATCGGGAAAATTTTAAGATTTCATGTTTTCACTGGTACTGGGTGCAGAGACAATTTAGCGTTATACCTCCTCTTAAGCAAATTACAATAAGTAAGAAAAGTTTACAATCTGACCTCAAAAACTTTAGAATCGCATAAATTGAATTTGAATAACAACTAACAAGTAATTATATTTGTGACTGATGAATGGCATAAAGTTCTAAACCTCAAGTCCGCGCCATCTTCAAATTACTTTGTTTTTAATGGTGATGTAATTGCTTTGTTGTTTACTTGGCAAACTCTAGATATATTGGACGCAATATGGACAATATTAACATTTTAAAATTAGCTATGGGAGTTCTACACGGCGGGAACAAACATCACGCAAAGGTGATAACGCAATACATTTTTAATCTTACGCCCATGAACTGAAGGTGCATTTTAGATATTAATGTTGTAAATGGTCGTGCTTGACAAACCTTGATGACAAACACGACCTTGATGCACTCCAAATTTCACCCTCAGTTCATGGCATAAGATTGAATTGATGGTGCATCTTAAAAATTAATGTTGTAAATGGCGTCCATCGAGTATGGGTATTTTCAATCTTTCGCCATTAACTGAGGGTGCAATTTGGATTGCATCAAAGTGCACCTTTGCGTGATGTCTGTACCCGCCGTGTAGAACCCCCATTACTGTCAGTGCTATCGGTGTGTAATATGTATGTCCCATATATTATAAAAAGTTCATTCTGAAAGGAAATGCCCTAAAAACAAAAAAAAAACTGCCAAGTACGAGTATAACTCGCGCACAAAAGGTTCCGTACCTTAATTTTGTTAAAATTTATTACTGAGTAGTAAGTACAACTTAATACTTTGTGAAAATTACAAGCGCCTGCCTGTTGCCATTATTGAGATCGAGCAAAAAATAGCAAAAATAACATGTATGTAGTATGGGAGGAGTCCCCTTTTTTATAAATTTAGGTTTTAGTATTTGTTGTTATAACGGCAACAGAAATACATATTCTGAAGTCTCAGTAACAGGATCCCGTTTTCACTCTTTGGGTACGGACCCCTAAAAAGTGACATTCTGGTGCAAATCACAAAAAACGCTACTACTCTCAAGTGCCACCGTGAAGGCATGAACTCATTAGGGTCACATACACATCCTAAACTATTATTACTCTATCACACCCTGTTATGTGGGTATAAAGGTCAAAACACATGGATACATCCTACGTAGACAAATAGATCACTCGTGTAGGTGTACCGTCCTTTAGGGTTGACGACTTTACTACCTGACTGAAATACCTATCCCACGGGCTAGGATATTGTTAGGATGCTTATTTTAGTCATTTTACGTTATTTTTATCATGTGACGTTATAGCTGAACCATGACGTTCTATGGCCTAAGCGAAACTTTTAGTATAAGGATTAGTGCATCGAAACTCGGACCCAATTTTCAAACGCCGGGTTTTCGTATTTTTGTTAAATAAAAGCTTTTTCGTTTTTTTTTAATTTAAAATTTAAACAATACATATATAAATATAATTTTATATCGTTTTTCTGCCACTTTTAATAAAAATAATAATAAAAAAAAGAAGTTCCTTTTTTTTATTATTCTGAATAAAAAATATTGAGTTTGAGAAATGTTTCTGCGCGTATTGACGCGTCACGTTGCAGTGTTATTTGGTCCTATTAGATTTTTTTTATTATTTACATTAAAAATAAAAAAGTAATTCCTCGAAAATTTAAATATTTCCTAACCAATTATTTTCATGTATCACATCAAATAGAATAATATTCCTGCCTGTCATCCAGGTCGATGACCTTATTGCAAATCTGTTACTATGAGTGCTTAGAAATCACAATTGTATTCAATCACTGGTCAGGTCACAGGGGTATTGTAATTAGAACTGTAAAGGCAAGGATTAAAGTTCATAATAGAATCTGATGTGTTTCACAAGAACCCTTTTAAAAACATTACGCACCAGTGCACCATTTATTGCGAAATTTGTATACTTTGACATCTCAGAGCCCCTAGCCAAGATTCTTTGTTGGTTATAAAATTGTCGACCAAAATGTATAGAATTGGCATAAGAGTTTATTTACATGAAGTCGGCATTCGATATAGGTCATCTGAATTCCGCACATTTAATTAGGTAGTTCAGGATTCTATAGAAGGAAGACAGGTTGGCTAGGACCCTAAAATGTTAGAACATGAATATACGTTATTATTATTATATTTTACTGAGAACATTTTGGTTTCATTCCTCAATTTTAATTAAAGAAGATTTTTTAAAATAAAAAAGTGATAACAATTATTTTGTTAATTTAAAAAATAACACTAGGTTTCCCCCAGTATTATTTTAATTTTAAATTAACTTCGACACTACAATCAAACCCTAAATTATTCTTACGCTGGATTAGAAGTCCATAAGCCGATGTAATCCCGCTTCATAAGAGTAGTGAAGCGGCGAGGGGTTGAACCCTACTTTTTATTCATTCTAACCCTCGAACGGTCGCGGTGGTCAATGTAACCTGACACTTTCTGATAGCACAACAACTAACGCTTTCAGCTTCCAAATTATACGGTTCTTCATTGTTTTTTTTTTTTTCATTGTTCAGGGTTGATGATATTTTATGAAAATTTGATAGAATATAGTTTCGTTTTCTAAGCCTAGCGCGACCTGACGAGCTGCTGTTCGAAATATTTATACCAAATTAGAATTTAAGTACAAGATACGTACCTAGTACTTAGATTCTTTATATATTAACTAGATAAACGTATTAAACGAAAGTAATCCGTCTTTGAAGTTATCAAATATTTATTCACTTCGATCCTTATATTTTATGTAATCCTTAATTAATAATTATATATGTAAGATGGCAGCCCTCGCCCTTCGCTCTGGATAATTCAGTGTTCAGCCTGTGATGAATTAATTAAAGAATTCCACGTACGAATTACTTTTTAAATTGTTTAATTCATGAAATAGCACATTCGCTAAAGGGTTAATATTGAATCCTTCTAGTGATTTGCTTAATGTTTAAAATACTTTAAAATTTAATTACGAAATACAGTACCTGTTACAAATATCATTTTAAAAAATAGGGTCAAAAATGACTTACACTTATTTGTATGAATAATTGACGCTTGGAGCTCCTTTGCAAATAAATTCATTTATCGCGCGTGAACCGAACATTTTCCCAGATAAATGCTTAAGTAATAGAACAAATTTTACTAAAATCACTTGAGGCCTAGGGAGAGTATTAATATGAAGTGTATGTAAAAACGAAAAATATTTTAATTAAAATAACAAGACTGCAAAAAAAATGTTTATTTTTCAACTCAGTCCTTGTTGCATCAAAAAGATCTATTAGTGCTTATGACTATTGTAAAAACTTGATTAAAGTGTAAAGAGTACTTCGGTCGTACAATACCAATAATGGAGGCACTCGTAGTGAATAGCTCGACCATTGTAAGCTCATCCAATAAAGCACAAAGCCCGAACAAAAACATTCCAGCTTGTGTTCTGTTACTCATTTCAAATGTCATTTATTTGTAATTCTTAAAATTATTACGACCTGTAGGCCTACTCTTCAAAATAATCTCAATACTAATTAAAACGCAATCCGATTCCGATCGTAATTTCGCTGTCAAGTGTTGTGCTACTCTTGAGAACAATCTTGATAACTTGGATTGGAATTGAGATTTTACGCACGATCGGTACGGAAGAAGTGAACCTAGCTGCGCATGAGTCCGCAATCATTCATAAAACAGACGTACTTACTACAATGTTTATGAGAAGTATAGATCGCCATGTTGGTTGTTGTATGATGAGAGCCCAATATTGTTTATACGACGCATAGTTCTCCATTTGTCATTTAGTACTTGTGTTTTGTAGTTCGCCGACGAATGCTTTAAACATGATTGAAATT
>JAOTAV010005121.1:0-30657 GCA_026546445.1 Cyclargus thomasi | reverse complement strand
TTAAATATATTTCCGTTATCTGGTACCTGTAACACAAGTCCCTCGGGTACTTAGCACGGGGCCAGATTGACGTGGTGGGAAGCGTCCATAGATATTATATTATTATTCATTTAATAAAGAATTTGGCGCCCTGTGAATTTGCTGCCCTGTGCACGAGCCCCGGCTTGCCCCCGCCTAGATCCGGGGCTGACCTGATAACATAAGCCTAAGAGAGATCCACTAGTACCTATATGTGACGTCAAAGTCTATAAGCTGCATACCAAGTTCATATTAAATAACGTTTTGAGAAAAAGAGATGATTAGAAAAATTAAATCGCTAATATTTTACTCATTTCTCAACAGAAATCTGTTTTTTTTTTGTCATTCTGTATGTACTTTATCATAATGATTTGGGTTCAAATAATTTTGTTTTATACGCATATTACTAAATAGTTACTGACTTGATACTTTTTGTATCTTTTAAAAAGAATGCGCAAATCGATAAAATTGAAATGGTTGACGAGCTAAGGGCTTAGGAGCAAGCCATATTTAGTAAAAATTTAATTTATGAACTACCGTGTACATGAAAATATCTCCTATTCTTTCTGATATTTAGGGGGTGAGCGAGCAGACGAGTTACCTAACGGAAAGTAACTGCCGTCACCCATAGCCACTCGCGACATCTAAAGAGTTGCAAGTTTGCGTTGCCGGCCTTTTTTTAATGAGAAAATAGGGAATGGGGGATAGGGAATTAGGGAAGTTGGGTCACCGGTAAGCTCACTCACTTAACCAAATACACTACAACGCCGTTTTACGCCAGCTTTTCTTTGAGGCCGTGGTATTACGCCGGTCGAGCCGGCCCATTCGTACCGAAGCATGGCTCCCCCGCAGCGATCTTTTTGTCTTCTGATTCATTTTGTTGTGGAGTATATCAGATAGATTTTTCCTTTGGAGACTCCTGAGATGATATCAAAGAGTTATTGTGGTTGACTTCCGCAATTAATCTTGGCAACACAGTGGGGTATTACCCGTTTAAAAAAGTAATTATCGAAAAGTACTTATTATCGAAAGGTTCCTGCTTAGACTGTTACAGAAAAGACCTAACAGAATTCAATAAAATGTCCATTTCAGTATCTACAATGTTTACTTCTAATATAAGGTCCGAGCTTCCTCATAGCATTGTAACATAAATAACATCTAGTAATTAATACACACGTAGCCATTATTTGATCCTGTACCTGACAGTCGAGATTATCTTAAATGTCTGCTACAGAATACAGGACAGCTCGGAGTTTAATTTTAACCGAGGAAGCTTCGAAATGGCACCGATCAACGAACAAGAAGCCGAAGTACTTATTTATCTTTCAAATCTAAACTTCCATATACATACTGATTCCATAGTAAATATTATAATCATACTTCCATACTACCATTACAAATGTGAAAGTGAGTCTGTCTGTTACATCTTGACGCTGACTGCTGAATTTGCTGAAATTGTGTGGAGATACTTCACTCGATAGACAAAAATAGAGATCCCATAAACAAACTAAAAAAATAAGTACAACTAACGATTTTCACAATTAAAAAAGTATGAAAAAAAAACTTTCTCAAGTCGTCCTCATCTGGCAGAATACCCAGGAAATTGTTGGTTTTCCCTGTTCCAAATCATTTAAATTTCTTTCAAACAACACCAATAAGCTTTAGCTTGGTTTACAGACGTGTCATTAATTAAATCAAAAAGTATGGATAAGCTTATTTTACGTAACATTATAGAAATAAAACAATTAACACCTTTTAATCAAACACCAATGTTGAGAATGCCATCATTTACTTTATGAAGGTCGATGTATAATTATCTATATCTAATTAGGTGGGTGGAACATGGAAGAGCTTCCGGGGAAACTGGTAATACTAATATATCCATTTTAAACATTTCAACAGATAGGTACCTAACTAGTAATTCGTCTCGAACGAAATCACAAAATCACTTGACACACACAAAGGCAGTTCACATGAGAACAATTTTGCAGACCTGCCGACCTACGATACACCAACGTGATATATCTCTGTTTCGAGCGTTGTCAAAATAGCTGATATCGACCTGTCTCTACTCTATAACATGCATACGTCGAAAGACACATTTCTCGTTCGTAGACTAGCATCGAAAAAACCGTACTCTTCTCATAACATCAAAATCTCGAGTAAACTCTATAAAAATGTGTTGTTAATTTAAGGGTTCGTAGACAAAAATAGCACAGATTAAAAACAAACCACAAGAATTATTATCGACAAACACGAGAAAAAAATTTGGTCATGTTAGGGTCAATAGAGATGAAGAGAGAAAACTGACCGTAAATATCGGGCGAAAAAGAGTTTTGACGCCTTCCTAAAAGTTGAGCCTTGTCCGAAGAAGATCCGAAGAGTCTCAAGCACGCTGCCGGCTTTTATGAGGGAATTTGGAATGGAGATAAAGGAAGTTGGGCCACCGGTAAACTCACTCACTGAACGAAGCACAGCACAAAGCTGTTTCACGCCAGTTTTCTGTGTGCCGTGGTATCGCTTCGGTCGAGCCGGCCCATTCTGCCGAGGCATGGCTCTCCCACGGTAGTGAGCATCCGTGTTATGTACTTGAGATCGGAAAATGTCTCATTGTTACACGCCTCCACTGGGATTCGAACCTGCACCCTCTCGAGTGCAAACCAAAGGTCTTACCCACTAGGCTACGGACGCTAAGAACCTGTGTCCTACTGAATTGCCAGAAGTTTGTGGCATTACCAATACAATATGTACCAATATTTTCGATTGTACCATTGTAGCCCATCACCAGGGAGTGTCATCACTGTCATGGGCGGCTGACGCTTGCGTCATCATCGATAAATCACAGCTGGATCGGAATGAGATCACGACCAAATGCACGAGTGACAGACAGACCTAATTTTATACGGAAATATATATTTCCATTACGTAGTTTATCACTGCTGAGATGGTTGTATAGCCGAGAGTATATATAAGCAAGATTGTTTCAATAGCTTTCAATTACTTTTTAATTTATTCCAATCGGACAATCTATTCAAAAGGTATTACGAATTTAAAATTTTAATTCATATTAAAATGAATGATGGCCGCAACAAACATTTTTTTTCAGAGAGCTTAAAAAATAAATGTTCACCCGTGCGAAGCCGGGGAAGCCGGAAGCCTAAGTAATACCTTTTTAATGTATTGTCCGATTGGAATAAAATAAAAAGTAGTTTAAAGCTATTGAAACAATCTTGCTCAATAAATAGTTTATTTTTTAAATATAAATAGTTAATTTTTAGTATTTGTCTATACTCTATAATATGATCAATAAACATAGGCTAATAATTTTAATTACTTTCTAGTCTGTTCGATACAAAAATGTAAACATAAATAAATACAAAGGTTTCCTCTTTATAATATTAGTATAGACTAACACTACGCCCGCGACTCCGTCCGCGTGATAACTTTATCCTTGCAATAATTTTTCCTGTTTTTTTTTACACGCGTGCTGCGTTGCATTGAAGACATGAGTAGAAGAACCGGGTACATCGTCTTTGGGAGGGTTTAGTCTTTAAAGTTTAGAGTCTCACTGCTTTTAACCCTTTAAAAAAACGTTTTACCGCCCTTCTTCTTTCTTTGTATAAATTATTTCTTTCTATGAAATCATTCACTTTTCGTCTCACAAACCGTTGGGACACCATTTACACTGTTAAAGAAGTTTTCATTTGAAAAGTAATTCCATATAGTCTTTGTTTCGTACCCGGTAACACGTGGCATTAGTTTATACAGGCCCGAGACAACAGTGTACTATAGAGGACAAGCAGACGATCGTAAATAACTTAACCTTGAAATACGAAAAGGAATTCGGAGTGTTCCAATTTTTCAACTACTTTACCCAGCGAGGACATCTTTGAGACTTCTAGGGAGTCATAGGCGTACCACTGTCGATGTCGGTGTAAATAAAAAATAATTTTTTATTTCGTTAGTCTCGCTCTTCTTCGATCAAAAATTAATAAGATGTACAGATCCCTTCAAAATTGAAAAAAAATGGCTTGGTGTCATTTTTTTTCGACTAATCTGACACAAAAACAACTTAAATCAAAATCAAATGTATTGAAAAATAAAACTTAACTTTAACTCATTAAGTTAAGTTTTATTTTACAATCGTGAAAAGATTAAAATTGCGTTCTAGGAGTGAATTTTGTCGGTGCCACTTTTTAGACGGCAAGTGGGAATCTCTTTATAATATGTATTTGATTGAAGGTTTATTTATACCAAGTTCACGAGATAATCATTATCAGTATAATTTATAGCTTAGAAAATATGTCTATTGGATTTCATGCTTTTGCAGTCGAATAGATTAAATTTTTGAATAATTAAAAATATACATAGAAATGGCCGTGCAGTAGTAAGCCGTACAACAAATGAACTTGTGTTGTGTTGTGACGTGAGAAATATCTGTATTCAATCTCTGGATCGAATGAAGGAACAGCAATATAAAGCAGTATTATACTTAAGCTGAAAACAAACTGATCGACCGACTGACATACAAAAACGTCCGCGACTGACGTCAGACGTGGCTGACGGACCATACAAAACGTCCGCGACACATAGTTTGCACACTCCAATGTAAAATTATTATCTAGATCGCGACTGTCAGTCGCGTCCGATAAGTTTGTGATCCGCTTTACCTTAAATGTATCTGAATTATGATAGGAAATAAAATCCATCAATCGCTGATTTTGCTCAACAAATAAATCATACGGAAAACACAGAATAGCTGTATTATTATTTATTTCTCTAGCTGCATAGCCAACGCTAGCAAAGGCTATATGTAAGATATTTATATAAAAAGTTCTATAAATATCTAACAAATAATAAATAAAGATAGTTAAATAGCCAATTTTAAAGATGTATCTCTTTGATAATTAATGGTACAATATTTTAAAGATATTAATGTTGGACATAACAGTTCGCTTACAATTCACAATCTAAACGATCAAATTAATTAAAGTAATGAATTAACACCATTAGAGAAGGTGTCGGAACGATTGATGGTCTTAGAGAATTTTTCAAGATTGAGACGTTGTATCAAATAGTGAATTTATAAACATTAATTTAAGATAACTCTTTGAGATTCAACTGATATTTTTGACATGCTTTTTATAATAAAATGAACATTAGAATACGACTTTCATATGCTGTACACACCACGTATTGGTACTGGGACAGCGAATACCACAATGGACAGAATACGAGTATGTATTATGTATGCTTAAATTCAGAGAGTATGCTTAGAGCCTCGTCGAAGTTCTCGAAACCGTACCTAATTTTACTTTTTAACCGACTTACAAAAACGAGGAGGTTATATGTTTGGCTGTGGATAGATTTTTTGTATGTTCAACAATTATTCCGCCGCTAATGAACCGATCCTCAAAATTTTTTCTTTGTTGTGTAGGGTATTATTTCAATTTAAGAGAGATTTGTGGTGACCTGATGATGGGATCTATGAGAAATCGAAGGAACTCTTCGAAATTTCGAAATATATAGTGATTTTGGTTTTCTTTGAAGCGTCCCAAGTATATGCTACCAAAAAGTAATATTCGGTACCAAGGTGGTTCCGAAGGTACTGGGAGAACTCGTGATTCCTTAGAAATACGACTTTGGGATTTTCAGCGTTGTTTTAAGAACTACAAGTATATGTTACTACAATATAAATTATATTCATAATCATCATCATCACAAAAGTGGTGACCTGATGATGGGGTCCTTGAGTAATCGAGGGAACTTTGTATTTTGTATTTGTATGGAAACATATAGTGGTTTTTCATATAGTGAGGTTGGTCCCAGGTATAGGTTACCAAAAAGTAAGATTTGGTACTAAGGTATACCCTGGTTCCGATGGTACTGAGAGGATTCGCGATTCCTCACAGATACGACTTTGGGGTTTTCAATCTTATTTTAAGAACTAAAATCATATGCTACTACAATATAAAATATATTCATCATCATCATCACTGCCATCGAACCAGGCTCAATTGATTATCGCATTATGACCATATTATACCCTAGAAAACCTCAAGGGAAATATGATATTGGTTTCATGATAAGTCATTTAGCACCAAAAAATAAGATTTTGTGCCAACGTATACCTACCATGGAGCTCCTTATTCATTAGAGATACAAATTTGGAGATTTCGGCGTGGTTTTAAGAACCCAAAGCATACGCTACTTCGAAAATCATATCAATCATCATCATCGTCATAGCTACTATGGTTTTATTCATATAGCCACCATTATTCAAGATAATTATTCCGTAGCTTGTTGAGGGATTTATCAGTTTAATAGCGCGCTACACACCTTAGCCGCCGACATTTGTCAACAGCATTTTGTCGGTAAGCTAGGTTGTTGGCTTCACATACAAGACACGTGTCGGCAGCATCAGCCTGCTGGCGCCTAAGGTGTGCAGTAGAGCGGTTAACAAACAGTAACATAATACGTAGAAAGAACAAAATAATAAAGTAATAACTGATTTATATTTAAAACTAGCTATGCCCTGCGGCGCTACCCGTGGCTTAGTCCAGATTAAAATGTACCCTATGTGATAATTCAAGATAAAAGCTAGCAAGATAAAACTATGCCAAATTTTATCGAATTCGTTTAATCGTTTAAGCGTAAAGAAGTAACAAACATCACCCTCACAAATTCACAAAGTTTTTAACTTTGTTTTTAAATTTATAATATTAGTAAGATAATATATTTGTCTTGGGGGAGCCATGCTTCGTCACGAATGGGCCAAAGCAACGACGGCCTCACAGACAACTGGCGTGAAACGGCGTTGTGCTGTGTTTCGTTCAGTAAGTGAGTTTACCGGTGGCCCATATTCCCTAATCCCCTTATACAGACTTAAAAGCAGTACGTTGCTTGTCTTATGAACTTGGACGTCTTGTTTGTACAAAAGTCCATGTTATACGAATAAAAATATATATATTATTATTAGTACAATTAGGGGCGTGCACAGCAAAGTTTTTCCTTAAGCTAATATAATGATCAAATAGCAATGACTTAAATAGATTTAAAGTCGTGGATAGACTATGCGAAAATTATCAGGAAGCGGTGAAACAGGCCCATAGTATCCAGAGTGGCACAGTTTGTAGCGAAAAGAAGACAGCAATATTCATATCATGCCGTTAAAAAAACGCACCTAAATTTTTCGGCCAATGAACGATTTTGCTCACTGAGCGTAAACGTCATTTAATTCAAGCAATTTTCTTAATACACTGTTCTGTTTTGTTCCAGTGTTTCAAATTGAATATATAAGCGGAATAAGCGGAATAACTGACATTTTAATTTTATTTTAATCTCAACAAATTTTGTAAGTTTCTTAGCTAAGCTTAACAAAGACTAGAATTTTTCGTTTGCAACTGGTCATACTTTCTGGTCCTAAAGCTTCCATTTATGCAAACAGCGGAAGTTTTTCAAAAATCGCTTACGTTTTCAATGATTCTGCCCTAGCTTTAAATGTCTCTGTTACTTTATGTCTTATGAACCAGTCGGAATTATAACTGGAATTTACATTTGTACGAAGTGGGTCGCGATGCACTATTTATGACATAACTCCTATCGAATACATCTGGTTTATTGATTTGTTGTGTTTCTTTGTGTTAGACAGAAACTGTGATGTGATGAAATGAGACATTAAGGGTCTGTTTCATCTATTTACAACTTTATTTGACAGTTTTGGTATCGAGATTCTGTCAAAAAAGTTGTGGATAACCTAACAGAAACTTTATGAGTAAGCGGTGCAACAAGCCCTAGTACTTTAAAGAGTTAAAGATATGAGTGAAAGAGGCATATAACAATATTAAAATTTCATATTTGCGTTTTTAGGTTTTGGAAATTTACTTTTAAAAGTGGATTATCTATAAAGACAAATACATAAGCTATATAATGAAGTAGGTAAGAAACAAAATTTGCTTCCTGTATAAAATAATAAGAAGTAAATGATCAAATGTTGTACAGTGTTTGTTGCTGATTTTAAGAGAGATTAAAAAATCATCAAAAGGGGGAAAATACCAAAACTGTCTAATCTATCAACACTTCACAAGTACAAAAAAGAAGACCCTACAAATACACTGCGCATAACTTCGTGATTTCGCTAACTTGTCGGAAGCAATGAGCGTAATGAATCATACTGTAAATATTTACATTATGTCTTCACACTTCGTACAAAGTTAGTTTAGATTAAACTTATAAATGAATCATGGAATTAAAACAGAGTGAAACTAATAAAGTTATTGTGGGAAGGACCACCAGTGTGATATGCAGGATCGTAAAAATATAAAGTGTTGATATGGTCATCACTTGGTAACAATTAAAACAGCTCTTTTAAAACTGTATGGGCCTGTTTCACCACTAGCCAATAAGTTTCTGATAAGCGATTCATAACTTTTTTCATTATGAATGATCACTTGAATAACAAAAGCACAGTTCGTAATGCCAATAGAAAATACTAGGCGTGCCTCAAGATTCATTCTTACGTCCCTATTTCTATGTCACTTCCATATGTCACCGCTAATTGTGTTACCATTAAACTAAATAAATGGCATATGATTAAAGTGACGAAAGTGCTGTCCAAAGGTTTACTGGACCCCATTCACGAAACAATAATCACAGTCATTAATTCGAGTCTTTTAATTAAATTATCATTACTTAACTAGCACAAGTTACGAGTTTTTGATGCAAATTCGTCGCACTCACAAGCCCTACAGAAGCAAATTATAAATGTGTTTATTCAGTAGATAAGATCGGTCCTTAGCGAGACACATAAAACTAATTGCCGTAAGCCGTACGAATCGTCGACGTGAATTAGGGTTTCGGTCTTGTAATTTTAAGGTCTTTAATGCGGGCTTGCGCTTTCATGTGTAATTATACCAGCTGGACAATTTTGTTATTGCAACTGAAAATTATTGGGCGTGTGCTGTAATTTGAATCTGTTTATGTTTGTATATTTAACTCGTATACCCTTTATTGCAACTTGCAACGTAAATTGTTTTGCGCGCTTTTATCGCAAAGCCGATTCTAAGTTTTTCTCTATCGAAAATTCATATTTGTATACACTTTGTCCTTTACCTCTCTGACTCTAAGTTCAAGTATTTCTAATTTCTATTCTTTACCTTCTGCATATTATCATAATATCCTTATTTGCTTCTTCCTCTTCTGTATCTGTCTATCAAACTTTACGCTTAAATTTCGGATGCTTGTCATGCCAAAATCAATTTTTTTTTACATACTTTTTCTTCAGTAGTTTTTCATTCAATTCTCCTGGAAAATCGACGTTATATATAATTTTAATAATGTAATAATTATTAATTAAAGTAATAAAGGTTGTACACGAATATAGATCTAATGATCCATAATCGTGTACGCATCAATTTCCATATCCCCTACATCCTTATCAGTGAGCAGGAATGTAGTGACGTCACATACGTGACGGGAATTAGGCACGCTCCGTAACGGCCCACCGATTATATCTCCATCGATATTCAATTTAATATGTGTGGTCGTATGTTTGTCCGATAAATTATTCATGATCATCATCGTCCAGCTGAAAATTCTCTGGTACTCGAGACGATCTTAGAGACTTTTGACGATTGCTTGACTTATTATAATAAACAATAACGGTGCATTGACCTTCAGAATTAAAAAAATGAAGAAAGAAAGGAAGAAACACTTCATAAGTAAAGAGTTAAAAAATATATGCTACACATAGGAGTGATTTACCCGAGACCAAAATCCTTAACTCCTCTTTTCGTTCTTGACTTCCCTTTTTCTAAATTTAGCTTTTTTTCTAATGGAAGGCCTGCAGCTATTATGTTTCGAAACTTGCGAATGCTCATGGAATGTAGTTTCTTACATCTAAATTTAAACATTTTATGAAATTTCAAATTTGAGGCAAACGAGCAGTCAGGTTTCCTGATCACCACCGTGTTATGACATTGATTAACACAATCGATATTCTATTTTATCTCCTTTCATTTTATATAATTCAAGTAAAATAGAGGCAGATCGTGCTAATATTGCAATAAATGTGAGGAAATTTAATATTATGATAAAAATTGGCCAAGTTCGAGCCGGAATCACGAAGGTGATGATAATGCAAAAATAGGAAAAAATAATGTTGTCCCTTTGTCTCCCTTAAAATTTGTTTTTAGAACCCTAAAAATTGGGCTTCTCGTCGGCTTAAGTTGCTGCTACATCTGACGAGGTTGTTGGCCTACTTATAT
The DNA here is from genome assembly GCA_026546445.1 of Cyclargus thomasi. Taxonomy (NCBI): domain Eukaryota; kingdom Metazoa; phylum Arthropoda; class Insecta; order Lepidoptera; family Lycaenidae; genus Cyclargus; species Cyclargus thomasi. Next base: position 20,374 of record JAOTAV010005121.1, on the reverse strand, counting down.
GGCTTATAAGCTTCCCTATCCCACGGTAACCGATCTTTCTCAGAATATCGCCTGTGCGGCGCTCTTGATTAGATTAGATTTATTTCAGAGTATCATTACTACTTATCTTGTGATATGTCTTTTATAACGGTAATAACGATATAATTAACGTCTTGGCAAAATTTTATGCAGGAGTTACACGTTGGTTAAGCTGCGTGTAATTTTGTTTTCAATGATTCTTTTTATCTGTATATTAATACGCTAGCGGAAAACTTTGTACCCCTTTTTACGAAAGACGCGTAGATGTAAAAGCATGAAATTTCTCCCAGTTATAGTTTATATGGAGGAGGAGCATGGAATACCAATATTATTTTAAAAAAATATGCTTTAATCTTGTATATTTTTAATAAATAATTAATAAACCACCTCGCACACATCATGACACGATATAATCACGAAATTATCTTTTGTTTATGGCTGAAGTTTCAAGTGTTTTTTTTTTAAATTTTATGGTCTAGTAACGAGTCCTTTATGCCAAATTGAAGTCTGTGATGAAATTGAGAATATTTTATTTATTTTTTAAAGCTTCTCTACCCGATGATTATGGTATTTATGGTTCGACTACAGGGCGACCTTTAGTCCAGGTTGAATGCTCCTGTGGGATCATTAAACACGCAGGCATAGCCGCGGGAAATAGCTACGCTTAATATCCGGGCTACACGAGTAAGCTAGTAATCTATCTTACTTTTGGCTACGAATAGACAAAATTAGCTTAATGTCTAGGCTAGTAAACAAGTTGCCAGTTGCTGGGGTCAGCTACACATTTTAAGGAAGAACTGTTGGTGTTAGCTTTAAGAACTAGTCTCGTGCATCCGAGTAATTTTATAGTGCCCCGGTTTGTGCGCAGTACACAGGAGCACTCCCTCTTCCTTTACTCTCATAACCCAGTGGGACGGATGACCAACACGACTGGCCGAAGATCAGGCGCAGGACCGACTTTTCACATGCCCATCCGACGTATGGATCATCTTTCTTGTCAGACAATCAGGTGTTCAGCCTGCATTGTCCTAACCAAACTTGGGAATAACATGTTTCGAACGCGGGAATCGAACCCACGACCTCCCGATCAAGAGTCAACCTCCGCAGCACTAGACCACGGAGGCTTTTTAATATAAGGTCTCTATGTTAGAAGTTCTTTCAGATTGTCGAACTGCTTGGCTAGCGTGTCAAGGCACCATAACAGATTACTATATTTATTGCACGCAATAAACCCGAATTCACCACAAAATGAACGCATCAGATAGTCCAAACATATCGGAGATCGTGTAAAGCGAACTGCGGTATTTCTCATACAATAACAGAAACAGGATAGTATATCTTAAATCATCGTGTACCGACGAAAACTGTGACGTCCGGCGCACACTGTAGTCCGAAATGTTTAGGTATATTTAGTACAAAATTTTCTGGTTTTTGCTTGTGGCTCCGCTTTCCATATTTATTGTTATTAATGTAAATCAATCATCATCTTATTTAAGTAATCGCTGGGTGCAAATTTACTCTGAAAAAAAAAATGAAAACATAAGTGGAAAAAGCGTATAACTAACAATTAAAGAACTGCCGGATTTTTGTGTAAATAGAAGGTTTAGAACCGGAAAAATTATTAGAAATTAAATTGATGTGGATTAGATGTTTAGCTTGCTAGATAATGCTAGATAATGAAATCGTTCAATTACAAAATGTATCAAAATTTTTAGGGAAAAATTACTATTTACTTGAAGGTTGTCAAATTTAAGTTTAAGTTATTTATTTTTATCGTCTGTAGTGTGCTATGGATTTCCTAGTCCCGATTTATCTTCCCAACGCGTGACTCCAAACTGTAACGGTTAAGTCTAGACTCGCAATTAACTAGATCTGGTCTAGGTCTAGTATAAAGTTTAATCAAGTACCACTGCACAATTATGTACGGTGGGTGTCTTGAGATAAATAGCCCCGTAGCCGCACTAAAATGTACGGGACCAGGATTACTTTATAAAGGCATTGACTGTACTGGACTAGATAGTTCAGACACAACATAAGTAATGTATAGTAGAAAACATCTTTACGTACGTCGTTTCAGGTAGCTTGGAGTAGCAAAGAAATACAGTTACGTCATACGCGCATATTTTATAGATATGACGTTAATTGAGCTTTGATAAATATTTTTACACTTGTGAAAAATGCTGAATCACATCACACACTAGTCAAGTTTGTGTCTATGTTAGACAAGTTTATATCTGTTTCAATAACGAGGCTACCCTGGTAGATATTATTCAAGTTTCACTCGAGTAAATCTAGAGACTAGCACTGACCAGTCTCTAGATTTTCTGCGATTACTGGATCAAATCTTGTAACTGGCCAGCAAACACATCCAGTAACTGGCCAGTAAACACATCTAGTCACTGGCCAGCAAAATGAAATAGAAACTAAGAATGACGCCTCCTACAACTAAATACCACTGTTCACACTGATACCATTAAAATTGAGAGCTTTTAATTTTTATAGTCGCCATGTTTTATTAGATTGTTGATAAAACTGGCCAGTCACTAGGCAGTTCATTGATAGTGCACTAGCCAGATCCTAGTTTAAGTCTACTAAAGTTAGTTACTTTACTACATGCTTCGATATTGTAACTTAGAATCCTTAATTGTATCAGAAGGTATACTTGATTGAAATGTCTATTTATGACAGTACTTAAAGTCCAGGAGGTTGGCTGATTGCAGATCGGCTCGATAGAAATCACAGGTTTTTACAGAACTCGTCTTTATGTAAGTGTGGGATAAGGATAACTGTAATCTTTTCTAGGAATTAACTGTATTTATTAAGAAAATCATAACCAATTGTGAGTGTTACATATTACTATCTAAGGTGGATACAAATCATCTGAAATTACAATTACAAAAGTATATTTGTTATGTTGTGTAAGGAAAGACAATAAATCAATCAAACGATTGATTGTCTTTCCTTCACACTCTAACTAAGCAACCAACCAACAAGATTTTTGGTATAACTCAGTTGAATGAATGGAGAGTAACTTGGGCTTCGCATTTTTACGCAAACGAAGCCGTTGGCAAAAACTTGTATACAATATAAAGTTAGCTCCTAATTGAATCGCGTTTCACTTCGTTAGAGCTGAAAACTTTATGAGTAATCATAATCAAAGTAAGTAGAATATTTTTAATATCATATATTACAACAGCAATTTCATTTGGGCAAGCTTTTCGGGATGAAAATAAACCCAATTTGATATAATTCCACCGAGCTAAACGTCTAGAAGTCTAGATGAATAGATAGGATAATTAGCATTCATACAGGCTTCACAATCAATAAAAGGAAAGCCTGTATACGACGTGTGCTGGTGGCGCCCCGCGCGGTGCAACTACAGTCAGCAAAATATAACTTAAGAAAAGTTTAGGATGGGAGTTTCACATTTTTTACCTTAACTTGTAGGCAAACGACTAAATGGCTTACCTTTTGGGAAACAATTACCACGCACTAAACTGCCCATGGGCACTCGCAACATCAGAGCAGTTGCTGCGTTAGTAGCATTTTAATACAGAAAGGGGTTTTTTGCCATTGTTGCCTTTCCTTTAGGTATAAAGAAGGAAAAAAGGGAAAGGACATACAGCAAAAGCAGATTTATGTCCTCCTAGTCTTTTTTACGATATTGGGAGCAAACGCCAATGGACCATTGTTACACCAGAAGAAAGTACATTGTCGGCTTTTTTATGAAGAATTAATATTATATTAGTGGAATATAGAAAGGAGATAGGCCATAAATCTTGGGGAGTTGGGCTTTTCTCCCTCTCTCTCCCCCTCTCTCGCGCTCACTCGACGAAACATGGCGCAAGCGCAGTTTCACGTTGGCTTCCTGTGAGGATGTGATATTAAATAAGCTGATAACTCATCAGCATGCATAGCCTTCCCATGACAACGTCTGCCATTCGTGCCGACGCATGGCTCTTCCACGGCAAAGCATGGCTCACTTTTAACACCTCATAGAGCCGCGATAATAAGTTTTGTGCTGACCGTCCAACAAATCCATTGATTTACGATTAGAAGTCCATTCATATAGAGATAAGCGGCAATCGCTCTCATTTGCATTTATACTAGAATGTTCCTCAGTTATGGCGACTCTATAAAAATATTTTAATGTTTAATTAGTTGGAAAGAGTTTTTATAAGTGCCATTCAGATCCTGCCATATTTTAAATGTCTTTTTAATGTATTAACAGGGTCCTAATTTTCTATCTATGTGAACATCTAGTCAGGATTTCTACTCTCAAAGTGCAAACAGCATTTTCAAATACTCGGACTCGACCGAATTAAGATTTTGACTCTCATAACAGTTTCGGCCCCTAGATTTATAATTTTCCTCAATATTAGTTTTAATATAGATTCTGTTAAATATCAAAACATTGATCGCATATTATATTATAATTTCAATTATATTTAAAGCAATTATATTTAAATTCTGGGGTTTTAATCAAACTTGGTAAATTTCTTTAACATTGTTACAGATACATTTTGTAGTTTTATTCAAAAGATACTGCATTGAAACATCATCAAAGCTACATAATTATTAATTTATTTTATTTATATCTTTATTTAATTAAAGAGATTGATGTACAAGAAATGACGGTGTCAATCCCATCGTTCTTATATAAAATATAACAAAAATTATAACTCTAAATTAAAATTAAAACAATAAAGCATTTTAGCAGCTTCTGAAAAGGGGTCAGCTAAAATGCTTTGTAACACAATAAATTTATTTTGCAGAGTAAATAAACATATTTGAATCGAATTAAGTAGTTACACTCCAACTCATTTTGGTTAAGAACAAATTTTTGTGTCTCAGTTTTTGTTGTTAAATGCTTACTTATGCTACTGTATTTTTTACACACAGTAGCATTTATAAACCAGTATCAACTAGCAACAATGTAGAATACGGCCAAACAGAAGTCAAGAGTCGAACATTATTAATAGCTTTACAGATTCGTACGAACAAAGATTGAAACCATGCATTAGATTTCCTATCAAAAACAAGTCTTAAGAATCTTGAATATGTGAGATAAAAACGCAAATCAATATTTTTAACATAGCAACGTATATAGAAAACGGTCAGTTGTTTGGCGCCGAGCAAACAAGTTATTGGAATAATTAATGTTCGAATTGTATACAAAAGAATTTTTATAACCGTATAAATATTTACAAAGACAAATAAATATCGCCCAAATTCGTCCATTGTCTGATTTTCGTTGAATCGAATTTTTCGTCTGTTTCGTTCGTTGCATCAAAGACCAAAGCTTGGATATAGCCTTTACTCTTTCTTTATCACATAATATAGAATCGACGACCAAAAATGTGGAGAATTTATATACGAGTATAAGGTGTTCGATTTTCGGTGACAGATTCAATTCATATCAGCGAATCTATAAAGTATAGAGAAGTAGACACTGTTTTTATTACCCGGCTGCGCCAGGAGCGTTATGTTTTTCATAAGTATGTATTTATATATGTATGTATAATTGTTTGGCACGGTCTGCAGCCTAAACGGCTTGATGGATTTTAACGTATACGTATATCGTTAGGTTCGACATTAAAAAATTTAAAAATCGAAATGACGGATTTTGAAGTCAGATTTGTGAGGTTCAAAAATTTTCTTTGGAGTCGAGTAGGTATTAGTACTCGTATACCAAAATAAAGGGATTTGAATAGCCATTCTAGAAATACTAAAGGTCGCCCTGTGGTCGAAATTTGACCACAAATATTTCTCAATTCCATCACAAACCTTAATTTGGCTGATTGGGTATAAAAATCTCGTTACCAGCGTCTCTAAGTAAGTCACTCAGCAATATTGCTATATAGCATTTAATTTTGTCAATTTTCTTGCAATTACTACAAATTTGTCCAATCAGTCATTTCACAATTCAAATTAATTTTAAAGTGACTTTTTATAAAAAATTGTTTTTTTTACAAAATGTACTAAAATTAATTTAAGAGAATTGCCCTTTACAATATTGCTTTTACGACCTTTTTAGGCCCTCTGGGCATTCATTACATTTTATTAAAAAAAATCACAGACTTCGACCATTAAGAAATGAAATTTCTTGTATGATTTAAAATTTTCAATTATGTCATGTCAAAATAGTATAGTGTGCGTGATGTTCAATTTAATAACAATATCCAAGATTAAAGCACATATTAAAATAATATTAGTATTCCACGCCCCCCTCCATTATCAACTATAACTGGGAAATATTTCATCCTCTTACATATTTTAAGAGTCTTTCGTAAAATGGGGTAAGAGGTTATTAGGTATCAATATATAGATACATAACTTGATGTTAGAATTGCAATGGTTTCTGCATTCGGGCTTTCTTTTTTTGGACATTTTTTTCTAGAAATTCTTATGACATTGGCAGAGGCAGACTGCAAGCAATGAGAAGTTGCATGTAAAACAAAATTTATTGAATGCAAATTATTATGATACCCACTATAAATTGATTTTTGATTGATATTTGATACCCAAAATAAATTTTGTTTTACATGTTTGTATCTAAAAGATATACAGCTAAAATGCTAAAAAGCTATACATATTTATTAAAAATCTCTGAATTTTATTGACAAATGAGTAACATATTAGCGATTTAAGTTTTCTACCCATCTCATTCTCTCAAAACGTAATTTAATATGAACTTTGTATGCAGCTTATGGACTTTGACGTCACAATCAATATCGGATCTCTCTTTCTAAATGACTACTTTAAAGTCTTGTAACTTTGTTGTTTTCAATTTTATCAAAAAACTGATTGGACTACATCGTTTTTCAATGACATAAAATTTATTTGACTAAATAATAAAAAATCATGCATATGCCCTATTGTCATACAACCTGAAGGTATAAAAGGTTTTGCAATTCATAGTTCGCAACAATTCTTTTTCGGCTTCCGAAGTGAAAACATCTAATTAGTGATCGACCGTGTTATCAGCAAGTGCATAATTACCTCAAGTTGTGACGCGTGTTTACAAGTTCTAACTTGTTTATGACAAATTGTTTTGCAATGGAATTTTAAATAAAAGATATGCATTATTAGTATTATTCACTATTTTGCATTTGTAATCTACTATTATTATTTAATTCGAGTGCTACGCAGCCTAGAATTTCTATGGTATTTATTTCTGAATATTTTGTATGTTGAAGCTTTTACTTTTTTCGGTGCATACCGGTACTATTAAGCTTGGTATCAAAATATAGTTTGGAATGTCTTCTATTAGTTAATAAAAAAGTTATTTGCGGGACGCTGCGTCTGTAAGGTCCAGCCAGGGCCTACGCGGCAAGCCGGGGCGCGTAGCACATTGCTACAAAATATGTGTTATAGCTTGATCCGAATTTAATTGTATTTTATTTTGTTTTAGGTAATAGTATTGAGTTTTCTTTCAAAACGCAGCTTGTACTAGATATTTGTCTGTCTAATAAAGACAGCAATTCTGTACTGGAACGACGGCGTCGTGTTTTCGAAGCCCTGTATCAGTAGCTACCTGATGTTGAGAATTTGATTACTGATGACTTGGAAAAAAGAGTTCATAATTCATGTTTCTTATAACCAGTTCAGAAAACCATAAAGCTTTTCTTGCGCAGAAAAAAATTAAATGTCCAGCAACAGTTTTGGCAGCGACTTAGTCTTATAGTCGACAAACCGTGAATTGGAGGAAGTGGCACATCCAACGACGGAAACACTGCAAGAAGGTTTTTTTTCTAATTCAGCAATTTTAATAATTTCTCAATTTATGTGTCGGTTAGTTATGTTATTGTTTCTAATAAAAATGGATTTATTTAAGTTTATTAGTTATAATTAATAAGTGCATTTTTGTTTAATAAAGCAAGTTTTTTAATATTAATTTGTTTACGTTCAATTTACTGTAAAATATTACAGTAAATTAAAAACTAAATATAGTTATACAAAAAAGCGTAATATTAACAATTAGCATTGATAACGACAGTCATTACTTTCACAATATCCTATGACCGCCTCTCTTAGAGCGCTGAACCACTGTGCACTGCTTGATTAACCGCCAACCAACTACCGCTCGCACTAAGACAGTACGCACCAATAAGAGACCTTTGTGTACGTACTCCGATACAGAACGGATTTTGGTGAAAATCGGTACACACAATATCAACCGATTTAAAATATAGGATAATTTTATTGCGAATCAATGCTCCTGTGGGATAAACGCGAGTAAAGCCACGGCTAAATGATAGTAATTCATAAATGAAAATATTATGTAATATTTTTTAACGTTCTCTTATGCTACATGCATCTTATGTCAGGTTTGTAAGGAAAACGATGCTATGATCTTTGATACAAGGTTATCCTTGTGGTATCCGGCTTTGAGCTTTGAAGCCCGGATATAAATATATTTTTATTTTGTGGTTTAATTTGCCAGAAAATTTTCCGTTAGGGAATGGTATTTTGCGTTTTACATAAAAGTAAAATGTATTTTATAAACGAACAATGTTTTCGCGTGTTTTCGTTAACCTTTGGAAAAATTTAATAAATACCGAAGAAATATATTTATAGCAGGATACAAATTGTACTTATGGTAAGTTGTACGGTGTAAACATTTATAGTCAAGTTTATAATTACTAATACTGCAAGGTAAAATACATTTGCAGGCATTAAATTACTGTTTCCCCACTTCCAAAATCAACAACTTTTAATCGGGTTTATCGATTTTCATCAAATGTGTCTTAAAACACTTGAATATAATATACATTTAATACAAAAAATAAATTGAAGTAGCTCAATTTGTTCAGCAGCTCTAATGTGACAGACACATTAACCCTTACACAATAGCACCCCTTTCTGCAACAGAGATTGCAAAAAATCTGCATAATAAGAAAACGGAAAGAAAAATACATTTTCGAACAATACAAAAACGCCCGTGTGTATCGAGTGCCAGAATTTGATTGATTGATACACGCCACGTCGCCTCTCTACAAATTGAATAGCAAGAAGTCGTAATATACGAGTTCTCAACAAGGTACTGATGTTGCTACAATCTATCACCAATGATGTATGCCTTTTATTGCTCCAGATCATTCGAATTGTAAAAGCTATATTTTTGCCAGCACAATTTTTTGTTTACCTTTCACAAGTAGGATCAGTTTCGTGTCGAAAAACAACAACTACTTCGAAACTCCGAAGATCGGAATGTCACGATCTCCTCTTTCAGGCGTGAAATAACGTTTTTGAAGTAGGACGGTAACATTCGGTCGAGGCAGAAGATACTTCGGCACAAAAGGGCTCGACTGGGGTATTGTTTATCTCACAGAAAACCGGCTTGAAACGGCGCCTGCAATCCTAAATCCCCCTCGAAAAATGCCGTACCTGTAATTTCTCTAAATTGACGACGGTAGTGTATTCTCATCAGAATTTACTAGTTTTCCCCCTAATTTTATAAAATTCGGCCAAGCACTAGTTGGACTCGTCACAAAAGGTTCTGTAACAGTAACGAGCAAAAAATAGAGGAAAGAGGAAAGAGTGTCTTAGCTTTACCTTTACACTTCTTCACAAGCGGAATTATATATTACCAAGAAACGGAAACTTGGAAAAAAACACATTTTTCGTATGAGAGCCACTCATACATTATTTTGTTTTTAATATTTGTTGTTAAGGCGACAATTGAAATTCATATTTTGTGAAAATTTCAACTCTCTAGCTTTGAGTTCAGCCTGGAGATCGAAAGGTGGATAGACGGACAGACAGACAGAAAGCCTTAGTACCGTTATTAACGAAACCCTAAAAATGGATACTTATTGCTTAAAAAGCCTCTTCGTGCTCCTCTTTCGCTGTATGGTTATGAAAAACATGTCTAGTTAATAAACTTTACATGTTTACAGCAGCTTGTATGACGGCTAAACTAACTATTAATTATCTGGCATGTTACACTGCATTATAAACATCACAAGCTCAGCTCGTTAAAATATCAAGTATGCAACTCATTAAAATACCATGTATGGTTCTCCTTAGGATCCGCCCTATTACTAAAACTGCGATGTCTTTCTGTCCGTCTGACTGTCCGTCTATCTTCAGGCTGTATCTCAAAAACGATAATAGCAAGAGAGTTGAAACATTCACAGAGTATGTATAGCTATTGCCGTTATAACAACAAATACTAAAAATAAATTTGAAATTTAAGACTAGCTCTATCATAACAAATATGGTTTTTGTTAATTCCGTCCCGAACAACTACAGATTCATAAATTCGACACGTTTGTCAGTGGCAGCGTGGCTTAGCGGATAAGATGCTAGTGTAAAGCACCGATCTGTTAAGAGGCAAGCGTTTAAATTCCTAAGTTAATTTCAGTAAAAAAATGTTTTTGTTTATTTTTCTTTTAAAAATGTAGTTTTCACAAATACGCTTTCCCAATGTTTTTCTCTGTACGGAACCCTTCGTTCGCCAGTCCAACTCGCACTTGGCCGGTTTTTTTCAGATTGCAGCGAAATGTTATATATATTTTATATATATAAATTATGCCATTTATTATTTAAGAATGTGCCTTTACGGTTACACTTAAAGACCGTCAATTCTAGTTGAGGAAAAGGTACGCAGCGACAATCGTGATATTGAGAGCTACTATAACCAGGGTTCCAGATTAGTAGATTCACGCTAAGAATTCACGGCACAAGTCCTGCCCTTTAATTGAACGTGCGTACACCCCGTGAAAACCGTCCACATTCTTGTTCACGCTTGTTTACGATACTTCGCGGCATGTCTAGATTCAGTACCGCGAAGATAATATTATCATTTCTTGCACAAACGACGCAAACATGTTGTGTTGTATGATATGTGATGAAAAGCTATTTAATAATTCATACAGTCTGTGTTTTCACTCACTAATCATAATAAGTCACGCTGAGGCTTTGTTACTTCAACAACATTTATAGTTAATACGTCTTATATTTAGTGTGTAAGAAAATAGGTAATATAGTTATGAAATCCTCGACTGGACAAGGACAAGAGCAGGAGGTGCGATGAGGAGGGTACTTCATAGTGTTGTGGAGGAAGGAGAGGGAGCCAAGCGTCTGCAACCACTGCGGCACCGCACTTTATGTCTGCGTCTGCGCAACGAGGTACCCCTGACGCAGCTCTACGTGTCGCGCCTGCACTGGTCCATGACGGTCGAGGACGTCGTAAACTATATCCGCGAGAAGACCACCTACACCTTGAGGGTGAAAGTTCCGGGGGAACCTCCCGAAGCGAAGGTCACGTTGCCAAAAGACAATACGTGATAAAGTGTAGTGTGTTTGTGTGTATGAATGGGTAAATAATAATATATATTAATTTTAGGGTAAAATTGTTAGATGTGCATCCGTTGTTTGATTGCCATAACACAAGTTCAACTTAGCATGGGATTAAACGATAGTGATGTACACTATAGTATTTAAATTATTCTATATTATTGTGTTTAATAATTTGAAGAATATCTATAAGTTATAGAAATTCTTATCGAAATACCATAAATTCTCTAGGCTGTAACTAAAAAAATTCTTGAGAAATATTACCTTAACAGTTGGACTTAAATTATATTAGGATAAACTATAGTATTAGCAATTTCTTACAAAAATTTCCACTAAATTGACACATACAAAAATCAGAAACGGCTCTTACTAATAAAAAGAAACTCCTTAATGAATATCTCTTTAGAACATCCTGTCGTCTTGTACATTACCTGTCAGGCGTGCTACAGTAATAGTCAAAGCAAAAGAGGCATAATTAGGCCACGCCAGTCAAGCTTTGTGCGGGTCCCCTTTTAACCCTCCCTAACGCACTAAATAATAAGAATGTTTCTCAAAGCCATATCACCCAGATCACCCCACGATATTTGCTTAATTAATTGGTGTATTGTATTAGTCAACGTAAGATTACAAATCCTTTAAGAATGTAACCAAACTAGTCTGATTGTAAACAAACGAATAAATTAACCCGAATTGTCAACAACCAAGTGACATATAACACTTTGTCAAACCGTCGGTCAAAAATTTTTTGACAGGCGGTTAATGACTGCTACCGTCAATATTGTGCGAAAATTGCTTATTGCATAATTCCGTTTTATACTTGATATTAAGCTACGGATCGTTTTATTTTTCAACATAGATACTACGTTATATTTGTGAGCTTCTGTAGTAGCGAGAACACGTTAGCTAATTATTTTCTCGATGAAGAAAATCACAAAGATGCCGCTAATTTTCACATATATTTCTACGTTTCGCAAAACGGCGTATTCGACGGACTCAGTATTTTAACACACGATACAAAATTCTGTTACCGAGTTTCTGTAGAATGGGGTAATTTTTTATTTTGTACATTTATCGAGTTTTTAAGAAAAAACTGTTTTGGCGACGATTCCGCGTCTTTCTGTTTCACCTGGCATATGAATGACGGTCGTAAGTGTGAAGAGAGAAGGACGATGTTTTATTTTTTGCTGTATTCGCCCCCTTAATACCTTGCTGGAACTTCTTTTGTTCCAATTTTTTGTGCAATTGTGAAGTTAAAAAAAATCTTTAATGGCTAGTTATTATTTTATATTATGTGTTTACTTTATTACTGTTACTTTATTAGTGTTTTTTTATTGTTTATTTATTAGTGTTACTTTATTATTTTATATTATGTACTGAACTATATGTTTCAAATAATCAAATTGAGGAATCACCCATAGAATACAATTTTAACTTTTTAAATGACATATTTTCTTAAAGCAAACGTCTTGAAAACATTTAATTTAGCAAAGTAAAAGTAGGAACCTTAGTCGGTAAAACTTATTCTATCAACTTACCAATTAACTGAAGTAAGGTACAGGATACACTTAGGAAGACAATTCGAAGCAGACTCATCTTGCTAGCGTCTTTATCTACGATGTTTCACACACTATGCGCACTTGGAGTTTTTCCCCACTCTTTACTGTTTCCACCATTTTAACATGCAATCCAAACACCAAGAATCTGAAACAAAACGAAAGAATTTGAATATTCGACAATAGTATTTTCTGGAAAGTGTCCAAATACTTGGGACCGTTAAAATATTTTGTTTTGATGTAGTGTAATGTTGTTGCTTGTATCTCGACAATCTCAGTTTATTTTTACGAACGCAAGATTTTCCGTTCGCCCTCTATGTGGTGTTAAATATTGTGCTTCTTTTATGTGCGAAACATTTTTATTTTATTCTAGTTTTTACGTCATTTTAGTGGCTGCAAATTTTTATTTCCTTACGTTCGGGAAATTCAAAAGAATGCAACATTTTCTTTCGATAGTTAATGAATTAACACATTGATTCAAACGATAGTTTCCTCCCTGGCTATAAAAATCCACAAAAATTATATGGAAAAATCTGCGCATTTAAAATTCGGAATGCGGGCGCGGTCCCTTATGCAATAAGCACCTTCGAACGATCTTCACATCATCATACACCAAATATAATGTAAGATAATATATAACTAAAATATTGGGATCAGAAGTCTATTATAAGGTACATGTCCTTTTAAAATTCTATTTATTATAAGGTACATGTACATCGTACAGCATACATCGGGTGTAAAGCAATATCACATTGTTCTGGGGAGTCATCAGAAATGTATTTGACATTGCAAAACTTAACTAATTTTGTCCCTTGAATCCACAAACTAGCCAAATTATGTAATTTCATTGTATATTAATGTAATCTTATTTTATTTTATTTGGAAAACAAAGAATTATACAAAAGAATTACAAACAAAATTACTTATACTGGGTATAAATTGTAGTACACTCCACTACCTTTTTACACATTACTGTGATGTAATCACACTATTTTTATAAAAGTTCATTTGTTTTTCAAAACGTGCAACGGATTTTGGCGTGGTATTTGCTGAGTGTTATGGCTAAGGCTCCTCTTTGTAATCAGCTAAAACAGACAATGTCACGCGATTGTAAAGAGGGCATACTCGCCTCTTTTCGCCGATCTCCGTCTATATTCGCATTTTATCGGCGAGTTACGATAGTACTACGGCCGATTATGTCGACGCTTGCACGATGATCGCGCCGAATAATGAAAAACGAACATCAGCGATATACATGCTGCATTATGCTTAGTGCGTATCAAAGTACCGCCGTTTGAAAACCAACACTGCCAACCGAGAACGAGATTAATTAGATCCGATAAAATGCAACTTCATGATCTAGGCTATAAGTTTCATTTTTTAGCGATAATGTTTTATAGTCAAGTTCGTCGTCGTCATTAAAGGCATAGAGGTAAATGAAACGTGTAGTCTATGTCATAAAGTAGCATTTTATCCGGCAGCAATATTCTCGTTTTCGGTTGACGGTGTTGGTGGACAAACGGCCAAAGGTGGACGAAATTTTATGAATGTTGTGAGATCTCAATTTTAAATGGTCAAAAAAAGTGATAACTTGTATACCGCCGACCGCTGAATGTTCCCTCTTCACCACCGTGCGCTTTTTGCGTACAAACATTGCATATACTGAATAAAAAATTGTATTAACTCCGTTGGGTACATAATAATGGTCTCATATTATCAAATAATATCAGATAATTTGAACGTATATTATAAAAAATTAAAAAAAATATTTCATATTATATTCGTATTTCTACGTTAGCAAAACTATAGATGAATAAGAGTCACATTCCTAAAGCGATTCTTATTATAAGTTATAATATATTTTTTAAACACAAAACAAAATATTCTATGTATCGTCCAAGAAATATGTTTGAATAAAAATTTGTATAGTTATTCCTCAGACATCCTGTGTACATCGAAGTTGTGTGCTAACAGATGTCCAGCCCAGTTCCCGAATGTTCACAACTTGATACAGCTGGTTAGTAGTTTTACCAAGTCACTTTAACTGTATTAAAGTAAGTCGAGCTTATTTAAGCGATGTACTTGTAAATCGTACTTTAGAATATTATACTAGCTGACTCGTTCACACTCCTTTGTGGGTAAATACGGAATATGCATGGTTTTTTTTTTTAACAAGTCGATCGTTATTAAGAGAGGATGTAGTCCGATCAATTTTATGATAAATTTGACAACAACAGAGTTACAAGCCTTTAAATTAGTCAGTTAGAAAGAGAGATCCGATATCGATTGTGATTGTGACGTCAAAGTCTATAAATCTGCATACAAAGGTTACACTAAATTACGTTTTGAGAGAAAGAGATGGGTAGAAAACTTAAATCGCTAATATCTTACTTATTTCTTAACAGAATTCATCATCATCATTCATTATCATATCAGCCCACTATCATCGTAATGTATGCAATACTTTTTGTTTTACACGTATCTTCCCTATTGTTAAAAGTGAATAACCACATTCATGGATGTTACCCGATTCTCCGTCCGATTGCTTATAATTTGGCGAAAACCAGCCCCCCTAGACAAGTGGCAAGCGATTTACAAAATATTGCCATCTTATTTATAGGTAGCCAAGAAAAGCGTGGCCTACCAGATCGCGTGACGTCATGTTTCAATTTCGGTCCACACAATTAAAGCAAAATTTTAAAACAAAACAAACGAACGCGTAGAGCACGCATTAAGCCGCTGAAAACTACTGGCAAACGATTATTGTTAAAAATCGCTTGGCGTGTTTTAAATGTATGGGATTGACGTTGTCGAACGAAGAGTCACGTGATCTAGTCGTAGTTCGAAAATGTCAATCCCATACAAAAACACGTTAAGCTATTTTCATTAACGATAATCGCTTACCACTTGTCAGGGGGCTAGCCAAGACCCAAACTTTATAGAATCGCCAAACAAAATGTAATGAAATGACATACGCGTTCGTTACGCCTTATGTCAGTTTCATAGATTTTTGTTAGCGATTCTATAAAGAAGTGAAAACGTTTAGGTCTTGGCTAACCCCCCAGGAGGGCAGGATGGTCGTTTTCAGCGCCTTAATGCGTGTTCTACGCGTGTATTTATTTTGGTTTAGAATTATGATTTTATTGCGTTGACCGTGGATGACGTCACGCAACCTAGTAGGCCACGCTTTGGCAATAACTTGTATGAAATTAATGAGAGCCAGTAGAAGTATATGAAACATAAGAAACA
The DNA here is from genome assembly GCA_026546445.1 of Cyclargus thomasi. Lineage (NCBI taxonomy): Eukaryota > Metazoa > Arthropoda > Insecta > Lepidoptera > Lycaenidae > Cyclargus > Cyclargus thomasi. The sequence continues at coordinate 4,250 of JAOTAV010005121.1, read as the reverse complement.
TACTATGTTAGTGTAATATAATATTTAAGTTCAGCGGAAACCAGTAGACCCTGTTCATGAATTGAATAATATTATTTTACCTATGCAAACACATTCTCCGTTCAAAGGCACATAAATTAGTAGTCAAAACTCCTAAGATTGTTTGCTTTGCACCATGGGCGAAATTGAAACAGAGCCAGTTGACGGGCCTACGACATTTGGCCGGATTATGTCAATTCCTTGTAGTCGTAATATGTCTGTTGTCTGAATTTGACATAACCCGACCAATTTACTTTGATACACGATCTGTATCTGTTACAACTTCCCTCTTTGTACAGAAATTCCCGAACCTTTAAAACAATGTATTCGTCGTAAATTAATTTCATAATCAATCCCTTCGAATATCAATTTAAATTTAAGATATGAATTTCTGTACGTATCAAAATAAGTCAAATTAGATTCGTTTTCGCGTGAAATTCATAATTGCGTTTCTGGGCCCGTTTGATTGCTTTCTCTTTATTTTGTTAAGCGAAAATCAGCTGTATTATATTTCATTGCTTGTCTTAATTAGCATAGGATTTTCTTGCATATTTTGTTGAGCTATTACCCGCGGCTTCACTCGCGTTAAGAAGTATTTGCACTCTAACACACTATTTTACCCCCTCTGGGGTTTTTTTAAACTGGCTTGGCTGATGGAAAGGAACTTCAGAAGAGTTGCAGGGGCGTTACCATAGAATTTAGTAGAACTTATCATCTACCTGCGTAGTAATTTTCAGCCCGATTCGTTGAGTGTTTGGCTTGTGCGTTGATATTTTTATGATATTTAGGGGGCAAGCGAGCCGACGGGCTAACTGATGGAAAGCAACTGCCGTCGCCCGTGAACACTCGCGACATTCAAACAGTCGCAAGTGCGTTGCCGGCCTTTGTGAGGGAATAGGGATAGGGGATTAAGAAAGTTGGGCCACCGGTAAACTCACTCACTGAAAGAAACACAGCACAACGCTGTTTCACGCCAGCTTTCCGTAAGGCCGCGGTATCACTCCAGACGAGCCGGCCTATTCGTGCCGAAGCATTTCTCTCCCACAGCAATGAGCATGCGTATCATGTATTTGAGATCGGAAAATGTCTCAACCTGCACCCTCTCGAGTGCGAAACAAAGGTCTTACCCACGGACGTTACAAAATAGATTACTATGTCAATCAATCACTTTGAGTTTTATATATTTAGAAAGAAGAAGTGAAATAAATCAACTAAATTCGGTAAAGCAATGAAAATTTACGTTTCTTTGTACTGTATACTATCAGAAGTTAGCAAAAAGGCTTTCACGTAAATGGTCAGTTCATATCAAGTTAAGCTGACGAATCACGGCTAACATTAACTTGGCACGATTTTATTAAATCAAATTTCTGGTTCATACTTATTAAGTTGGTAGTTGACTTAATTTTAACTTAATTTTAAGTTATTAACTACATGTAAATACAAAATTTAGTAGCAAGTGGCAAGTTTAATCACTTAAAATTAAGTTAATACGTGTAAACCAGACATAAGTCTGCCATTCGCCAATAAATTAATTTCCTTATAACTTAGCACTATCAGGGAAATTTATTCATATCCAGATCGAGGATCTAGGTGAGTTGCTCGCGTTCTATCAATCCCAGCCGACAAATCACGACTTAAAAGCAAATGTCAATTCCGACCAATGATGCAGGTCTGTCAACTGGCTATGACTCTATGTCCTCGATGGTATAGTTACAACATGTCCGTAGCATAAGTATGGTTAGCTAATAACAAAACTAAGCATTTGATTTTCGTTATTTATCAACTCAAAATAATTAATAAATAAAAATTGTTTTATTTTTGACTAAATTTAAATCATTTTCAGAATATCTACGTTTTGACCTGTCAGTTCAATAACCAGAAAATTCAAGGCAAGAACCAGCCTTGAATTTCGAAAATCGTCTTTTTTTAACCGACTTTAAAAAACGAGGAGGTAATAAGTTCGGCCGTGGATATATATAAATTTAAACAAATCATGACATGTTAGCTGGTACCGACTTTAAAATAATGAAGATTGTTTATGGAAATAGGCTGATGCCTCACCGAATTCTGAAACAGACACTATAAAAAAATAAATTTTATTTAATACTTTTTAGTTTCTTTTTTACTATCGGTTCGGTCTTAATTTTTTGTTAATTAAAGATATTTAGGGGACAAGCGAGCAAACGGAGTAAGCAACTGCTATCGTCCATGGCCACTCGTAACATCCAAAGAGTCGCAAGTACGCTGCCAACTTTTTTATGAGGCGTAGGGTCTTGGTTGTACCATCGGAACTACGCTCTTATAAAGTGCGCAGTTCCCATAAAATAACCCCAGAAGAACCAACCGAATCTCAGTATTGACAAGCGATTAACCACGTCATTATGCGGGTCACACACGTTGATTGTATGTCGCAGTAAGTAGGCACGTGACTGACTCTATACAGAGACCATAAAATCCAATCATACTATAATTTATACGATATCGCCAGTAGCGGTTTAAGATGGCGGTCGAAGTGGGGCCACCGCCCAGGGAGCCCACGCCGCCGGGTATAAGGGGGCACACCCGAGGCGCCTGGCCGATTTCGTTCGTATATATTTGAGCTGATATTATGTAGGCTTTTCATAATCGCCAATGATGAAACACGAACAAATAACGTTCGTGTTTCAGCACGGTTATCGTGCAAGCGTCCACATAATCTTCTGTAGTGCTTTGTCAACTTACCGATCAAAGGCGAGTGCTCACATATCGTCGTCTGTATTCGCCGATTATGGGAGCTTTTAAGGGCGCCGAGTATTTCTCGCCCACGGCACTGGTAGGGCTGAAACCGGCACTGGATATCACCCCGCTCGCGATAACATTTTCAATAGCTGCCTATCAAATTAGGCACAATCACGGAACCCAGTGTTAGAGCAAACAACTGTACATTAACTTAGCTTTGTAGCTGGGACACAAATATCAATAATTTGAAGTTTCCAGTAATTTGATTTCGCGTCTCACAAAGAGAATTTGAATTGCAGAATTAATTTGTTTGTACAAGAGTTGAATATCCAGGAGTCAGGGTGAACTACACGCTAAATCCTACTAAGTTTATATAACAATTAATTGTAATAAAGATGGACTAAATATTATGTTTAAAGTCATATCGTCGTTGAAGTTCTAACACCACGGAGGACACTTTTTGCTATTTCGTAAATAAAATCGGAACACGTGTCAGCTAACAAACACTTGTACAATTTTGTGAATTGTAAGAATCTATTTAAATATTTATTCAAAATACAATCTGAAAAAATTCAATTGTTTTGCTATCCTGAAAAGTTGTTACTTTTGACTTAGGTGGTGTAAGAATTTTTTTTTAAAAGACGCTTTACACCACGTCAGTCTAGCCCCGTGCTACGTGCCCGAGGGACTTGTGTTACGAGTACCAGAGAACGGTAATATCTTAGATGTTTGTTATATAATACACATCCAAGACCCAGGAACCTTGAAAAACTTTTTACTACGTCGGCGGAATTACAACCCGCGACCCTCGGCTTAAGCTACCAATGCGTTTACCAACTGAGCCACAGAGGTTGTCAAACTTCATCCACGATTTTGTTATATGATACACATCCAAGATCCAGGAACATTGAAAAACTTTTTGCTCCGTCGACCAAATTCGAATCTGCAATCCCGGGCTAGCTACCAATGCGCTCGCCAACTGAGCCACAGCGGTCATCAAACTTCAACGACGATATTATACATACTTCTATACTTACTTGCTAATATTATAAATACAAAAGTGTGTCGTTCTGTCTTTTTGTTCTCTTCACACCCAAATCACTGAACTGGTTTGGGTGAAACTTGGTTTGAATACACCTTAAGTCCCGGGGGACGAGATAAAGGATATCCTCTGTCTGTTTCATAGGATACTTTTCAACCGACTTTTAACAAGCTCAATGTCCAAAAACAGAAAACCTGACTGCAGAAACGATTTAAACAATGCAATATTCAGATTTCAGTTTCAAAAAATCCGCCATTTTTGTTTTTTTATGTTTTGATTATTTAGTGTCAGTTGTTACTCTCACATTAAAAATAAATCCAAAAAATCCGCCATTTTTGTTTTTTTATGTTTTGATTATTTAGTGTCAGTTGTTACTCTCACATTAAAAATAAATCCAAAAAATCCGCCATTTTTGTTTTTTTATGTTTTGATTATTTAGTGTCAGTTGTTACTCTCACATTAAAAATAAATC
>JAOTAV010005120.1:0-60347 GCA_026546445.1 Cyclargus thomasi | reverse complement strand
AAACGTCAAAAATAACTAAACTCGCCGATCATGCAAGTTAACTCGCAACTTAACTAAATTAAGTGTAAATCGGCCCTAAGGCTTAACTCATGCTTGCGATGTCGTTGTCGTAAGAATATAACGGTAACAACTAATCACACTGATTAGTGATTACATTGATGTTATTCTCGTTAAAGTTGTATCTGGGTTTGTTCGTACATCACGCCGAAACTATCGGAGAATCGTATACAATATTAAAGATAGGCAAAACCGCCGTTTGTAAAAATAATAATTATCAGTAATGGTACAGTCGTTAGGGACCATCCATAAAGTACGTCACACGTTAAGACAAGGTGTGACATTTCAATATTGGGGTAGTTTAATGGATGTAAAATTGCAAATTTGTGACATCACAATAGATGTTTCAAAAATGTGACTACCTTTGACAAGGTGGGGGGGGGGTCTAAAAATCGTGAAATTTGTGTGACGTACTTTATGGATGGTTCCTCGTCACTTTTAAACTTTAAGAAATAAATAAATTACATATAGAATAATGGCTTGCTATAGATCAGCAATATTAAAATTCTGTCCTCCAATAAATCTGTCAGCGATTGTCGGTACCACGGGGTGTCACACTGACATTTGAGTTCGGAACATATTAAAATGTCAAAGGAAACGTGTCACAACAGCGAGTGTCCGCATTATGGGCTTTTTTCACCTGGAATTATGTTCCCACGGCTCGAGGCCGACAAGTTACGCCTAATAGCATAATGATCTTACCGGCACATTTTATACAAACATTGTTAGGAGTTGGTTAATATTCTAAGCATTATATAATGCCTGTCCTTCGCGGTATCTGGGTTATGAGAACTAATGTGGGGTACGCCGGTCTAGAGCACTGGACTCCACGTTCCTTGCCAAATTGTAGGTCTCGTAATGTTGATATGAAATATTAAAGTTGGTTTACTTTTAGAAATAAATAAATGTTAATATTCTTGCAGATCATATATTTATAACAGGTTAACTGCGGATATAGGATGCGTGTTTTATTTATTAGTCATTTATTCAATTTGAAAAATAAGAATTAACAATCTGCCATATTCTTTAGGAAAACTAAGAGGATAAGGGACTGTCCGCGCTGCGAATTTTATCAACACGAAAAAAATGAGCGCAGTTTTTTTCATATAATTTTTTGCTGATTTTATACTACAAGTGCGGATACTATAATATAATTCAATATAACAGAATAAGCGGGAAAAAATACGCAGTGCAAACACTACCTAAAGCTTCGGATTCAGAATGTCATTCGTATTTTTGACTGCTATTATCTTACGGATATAAAAATTGTTTATAGATAAAAATGTGCAGCGTACAGCAAATCCCAGTTTTTTCCGCTGAGGCGAGGAACGGGCGAGCGGTCGTGTTCCCGTCGAACGGAATATAAAGTGGCCAATTAAAATTTTCCGGCTCTTTAATTTTTCTTAAGCTGGCTCACCGACTGTAACTAGTGAAACGTCGAACGTTCAAAGGAGCAGTGAAATTGCGGACACAAATCCACGCCTTCTTTTGTCTATAGTGAAAATTTTTGTAAGTCATAAAAATCACGGTCCCACTTCAAAATGATAGTTACCTGAGTTTCTGAAATAGAATTCATCATTTGTATTCTAATAATTCATTACCTTCGGACGGATTTATATTCATTATTTCGTTACGAATACAATTTGTGAAAATGAAACGTTGGAAATGACCGATGAAATTAGTCACTGTCGGAAAAGTAATTTGAATATATTTCAAATATAATTTAAGTTAAAATATTTGTGTTCGAATGTACAATACATATCCGTTATCTTCAGGGCAGGTCTGCACGTGAAAACGCCATTAGTTCAGACAATATTTTATTCCGTTCATTTAATATTCCGGGGTCAGGTCCACACTATGACAGTGTCATAGGAAAGTGACGCCATGACACGACAGTTTGATTAAGTAATTGAAAGGGGGCGACTATTTTCCCTTTTTCTGGGGTGGATAATACTATTAAAAGCAACAAGGTATCCCGAGCACTACTTTAAATGAAAAGTATGGTTATTGAAACATGATCGTGTCTGTGGGGTATACAAAAATCCATGCCATGTTTTTTATTATCATTGAATCTGGATAAGAAAGAAGGAATACCAGTCACGAATGGCATAGTAATAACTATAATTATTTGGTGATATATTTACATTGTGCCACAAAACTAAGTGATAATACATAATATAGGATGTGCATGAGACTTATGATATCTCTCTGTCCGTCTGTCTGTCTCTAGGCTGTATCTCAAGAACGGTAATAGCTAGAGAGATGAAATTTCCACATTTCTTCTTGATACTAGATGACGCTGCAGTACATCTATATCGCGGTATCGCTTATTGGGTAGTGTAAAACTAAAGCTGTTTGACTTTCAGAAGTTAGTTTACTCAATTTTTGCTCTCTACTGGTACGAAACCGTTCACGCACGAGTCCAACTCGCACTTGGCCCGTTTTGAGCTATTGTATATTTTATTTTAGTTATTGTATAATTTATTATATGACCGAACTTGCCTATACAAATCACAAATAAATGTCTCTTACTGTTTTGGCGCCGCTTCATTATGAGTAAAATCTATTTATATACATATTGTACACTGTACAACTTAAAATAGCCTACAGCAGGTTTAGTAGTAAAGTAAAATTTATATTTGTGACACCTTGTTTATGAACATGCCGATTATTCGAAATTAATAAACTTTATACTTGCACTCTTCCGACTTTATATTTTCTTATACAAGCATTAAGTGAGTTTTATTACTGTTGAACTTGAATTTCTACCAAGAACCAACAATACAATCCATTACGTATATTATATACCGATCCTATCAATGATATAAATCAAAACCAAAATTTTAGGTCGCTTTTATTCTATGCCAAATAGCGTCACACGTAGTTTGACATCCAAATCTCTTAAGCAGTGAAGTGAAGAGGGAACGCAGCTGAATCAGACGGATTACAGCGCAATGTCAAGATTAGTCGGCACTCGCCTCGCGAGACGCGACAGCCCTTCTTGTGGGGCTCACACACTCGAGATATACGCAGACTAGACTATTGTACTTCCGTACTTTTTAAATGTACTTTACTAGTGTGAGCTTTCGACTTTGTACACTTATGGCAGATGTAAGTAATTGATTTGATTTTGCCGTGGGAGAGCTACGCTTCGGCACGATTGGGCCGGCTAGACCAGTGTGATAGCACGGCCTCACAGATAACTGGCATGAAATGGCGTTGTGCTGTGTTTCGTTCAGTGTGTGAGTTTGCCGGTGGCCCAACTTCCCTATACCTGTTCCAATTCCCTATTTCCCTCATAAAGGCCTGTGACTCTTCCATGGGCGACGGCAGTTGCTGTTTCTGTCTGTTCGCTTGCCCCCTAAATATTATAAAAAAGGACTAACCTAGGTCACTAAGACGGAGGTATCACGCTTTAACATTACATCTCAGAGCATCAGACTAGTTTATCAGTGTGAGGCTGACGCCATATTGATAACTAAATTTTCACTGAATTTTTTTTTGTGTAACCAATGACCTAAATCCTAATAAATTAATATTAATTTTTTGTCACACATTTTAACTTTGGGATGTATAAAATAAAGTCATTATTCATTTCCTTATCATAACTAACCGTTATGTTTATATTGAGAAAATGTAGATTGATGGCTGATACTGTTGGTATAAATAAATACTGAAACACATCAAAAGCCTCAGGCATTGTTACAAAGTCAACATTAGAATGTATTGATCCGTGATAAGTTATCGCGTATATTTATCTGTCAGCCATACCCGGTAATGATTAAGCCACCCTTTGTTATTGTGTAATAGCTACTCTTCCATTTACCATATATTTGGAGGCGAGCCGTATATTTGATGGGAATGAAATCAAAATATTTTTTTTTTTTATCAAAATAAGTACTTTAAGTACACTTTCTAAACGTCGAGACAACGGTGCCTACCACCGGTTCCGGAACTAACCCGGCGAGAAGAACCGGCGTTAGAAACTCGCACGGGTCCAACCCGTGCGAGTTTCTTATTTACCTAAAAGATCAAAAATAACAATAATATGTCTTAAAGCTAATGTAACAAACAATAATAATTGTTTTTAGATACATAAGTAATTGTAAGTCATAATAATATGTTACATATATTACAATGTATTGTATGTTGTTTATAAAATAATAATAATAATAATAAAATTAGTAAAAAAAACAAAGTTAAATAATTGTGAGTCGAGACTTTCTACACTATGCAGAAGCAGCCTAGCAAGCAGCCATTGTACTCCCAGGCGTAAGAAAGAAATATGACTTGATGATAAGTTTGTGATAATCGTTTCGGTAATAAACATCTCGTATTATGTATTTGATTTTAAATTTAAGTTATAAAAACTATTGACTTGAATTTAACTATTGTGTTAAAATGTTCAAACCGCGTATTAGATGTTAGATGTAAAATGTGTATAATTTAATCATGAAATAAGCTTTTGAAAGGAATAGTTTGAAAGTTGGGACCGTCGAAACGGAGCTATGGACAGGGATCTAGACAGACGGTGAAACCGAAATTAATTAACACAAAAACTTGTCGACTCGGCGCACCGAGTGAACGAATGTATGACAACCGCGATACCAAAGTACGAAGCAAAAAGGCAATAGGAACAACTAAAAGCCAATTTTTTGAAACGAACGACAGGAACGAACGAAGAGTCAAATAACTCGTACATAGCTACTCGTCATAGGAAAAAACAATGGCGCGAGATAGAGATACGTTGTTTCACGCGTGGAAGAGAGATGCGAGATGTCATGCACCTGCCACCCCTCACCTGGCGCAACTCTTTCATATTTGATTAGGTTCAGTCGGGAGCGACAGCAGTAACTAGGAATGCGAGCGGAATGAATTGCGCGGTGTAAAGTGATGTAGTTTCACAAGTTCATAACACTCGAATAGTCGGTATGGCGGTTTAAAACCACGCGCAAAAACTCAATCGCAATCGCGGAAAATAAAGCTTAAAACATGATTCTCTAGGTCTCGAAATTACCACACAAAGTTGTTATAATACGAAAATATAGTAAGAGTTAAAGACCGAAAAAGGTCCTTGTAGCAATATTGCAGAGGAATTGCTCTACAATTCGATTTAGTAAATTTTTTTTTAAATTGTATAGTTTTGATAAAGGAGTTATTTTCAATTCAATTTAAATTGATTGTCAAATAACTGTTTTGCAAAATTAGTAGTTATTTGCAAATTAATAACAAAATGAATTGCTTTTAGCAATATTGCCAAGTGATCATTTTAGGGCGGCAGTAGTTAAAATTAAATGATCTACACAGATGTTATTTGTGAAGTTGAAATGGAGCAAAAATGTTTGACGACCGGTCACTGGCGGCGCTAGCGGATTATCTGTTAATCTCTGGCGGGAGGTCTGCCGAGTGTGGACTACTGTATACAGTATACTGTACAGTCTACAGTTATACAAGTATAGAGCTGTATAAGTGTGTATACCGTCGTAGGTGTACCGCAGTCGCCACCGCAAGCTAATGTGAGTCGACGTTCGACATCAGTTAAAATATCCTGTTTCTTATACAGGGTGTTACAAAAGTGATGATACTTTTGATAACATCCCGAAATATTATCACTTACTTTTGTTAGACCTTGTAGTAGAGTATCCAAGTTGACAATTTTTTTCATACCGTGGTTGAATCGCCGTAACTTGGCACAAAACCTTTTTTTATATAATATGACAAAATTTGTATGAAATTCCGTGCCAAGCTATTTTTTTACTGAATACTGCTTCAGTCTTCGCACACTTTCAAAAGGTAAATAAGCTGGTTTTCTAATATTATGTGTTATGTCATGATTGTCTTCTAAACCCGGGTGATATAGCCGTATTCACGTAATACTTCTCTTGTCCTTACTGTATTTTTTCTAAGCGGATAAGAGGCTGATGATGATGACCAGCGATTGAAGGAAACATTAATATCCTTTGTAATTAAATTAACCCGGACGCTTAATTTTAATCTTGTCTGTTTTTATTAATGTTATTTTAACAACGCACTTTGCCCAGCGTTTCGAAACAAAAGGGAAGTTAATGCGTAATTAAATTAAATGAAAAATAATTTATTCTTTTTTTTAATGTTTTGATAAAATAACAAATTATTGTGTTTTAAAACAGAATCCATCGCTTACTAAGTACGAAAATGAATAAAAATATAATAAATTGTAATATTTATAATATTTTCAAACTTACTGTAATAAAGTATTTAGTGATAAAAATATTATCATTAAAAGTAAATAAAGTCAGTGGGATTATTATTATTGTTGGTAGAGGAGTTTCGTTGACCGGAAGCGCTCGTGGGTAGCGCGAGGCGCGGGATTTGACCGGAACTGACTACCCCCGATGTGTTAAGCTTCAGTACCAGCTTAACTGTGTTATTAATTAAAGTATGCCAGCATCCGGCATACTGCGGAAAGCTAATTTTCATACTAGGCAATAGGTATGTAGTTATATGTTATACTTTTGCGTTAATTATTCTCGCTTGATATTCTATTGCAAACGCAGCTATATTTCTAGAACGATTTAAGACTAATTCTTAATTCTAATGTGTACCTAGAAAACAAATTTGATATATTTTTTCATACAAATCTGTGAAAGTTCTCCGACAAATCTTATCTGAAGATCAAAAATCAGCCCTTAGGTGGAGGTTACATGCTTAATCTAGTGTCAGCTCAGTCCATGGGTTTGGTCAGAAATTGTTCATCTAACTGGTTGATTGAAGGACTAATCATTATTTTTTTGTTTCGGATTTTTTGAGCCATCAATCTGGCGTCAGTATTAGACTGATGAACCTTAGTCCATTTTTTATTAAACAGTAAAACATTTTACCGTGACACATCATATACAATATACATTAAGAGGATTGTGTACCAAACGGTTTTCATACAACGGGCCATAACGTTTTCCACCCTCTATACCCTCACCTAAGGTAATGATTTTGTAGTATGTTGCGGAAATACATCAGATCTAGACTTCTATGTTTTTGTTTTTTAAATATTTATCATAGATTTCGGTATATTTTCATTTTAGTGACTTCAAACAAAACAAAAATGTTTCAATATTTTCAAATGTACAATAAATGTTTAAAAAACAAACGCATAGAAGCTTAGTTATGAGGCATTTCCACAACATACTATAAAATCATTACTCTAGGTGAGGGTTTAGAGGGTGGAAAACGTTATGGCCCGTTGTATGAAAATCCTCTTTAAGATGGTTTTCATGAAAATGTCATTTTAAATTTTAGTTGATGCTGTTTAACAAGATCGACGAACGACGGACTATGACGCAAGTACATATTAATTAATCACAGGCAGATATTAAACCTTTTAAATGGCTGCTATATTGCCTTGATGAATGTATCTCCGTTCACGCTGACAATGCACTGATCGACAGTCGATTAACATAATTAATAACGTGCCATACAACATCTAAACGTTGAATAAAACGGAACGTTTATATGCAGTGAATATATATTTTACTATGCAAATGACACGAAACTTTAAATTAATGGAGTTCTGGGTGCCCTGGCACTCAATTAGAAGTCGCTCTGTTTTGCTCCGGGATTGCGAGTGTTAATTCACAGTTAACATAAGGCAAATACAGCTGGAGTAAACACTGTCGCGTCTATAGTTAATATGAGGTGTATTTGCTGTTTAGCATTTAATAGGGTGGTTTGAATATCATTTCCGTACAAATCGTGCTCTATCATTGTGTTTTGGGGCGTTTAAATAACGAACGCAAATGCGAGTTTTTAGGTCGTAAAATGTAGTATAAAAAGTATTTAATCTCGCTTACGAAAAAAACCTACGAATGACACTTATTTTTTAAGGGAATCTTTAACGAATTTTCAACGAATTAGGCAAGCACAAATACGGTTTTTCCCTGACTGCGCCAAAGAAGGGTTATGTTTTGAGAGTATGCATGTATGTACGCATATGCGTACATACATACATAAAATTTAAAAAAATAAAATGGCGGATTTTTGGCGCCATATTTGAATATTACATTGTTTACATTGCGATGGTGTCTGCTGAATAGCAGGCAGCCTAATCTTTAGCTTGTTCTTAGTATGTTATGATCAAATATGTTTATTGGTCAGGCGCGATTCGATTCGACGTTCAAAATTAAATAGTTTTTCATAATACGTGATAAAAACTACATTATATAAGAATTCAATAGCACTTAGGAGGTATAAGTTTGTTGGGCTTGTATCAGCTAATAACATTAGTAATATTATGATTGATTGATAGGAAGCGATCCAAGTTCGGAGCAGCGCATTGCCGTCGTAACTCGTATATCTGATCGCGGCGTAATCGATATTGATGGAACAATTCGGCATTGTTGTGCGACTGTGATGAGAGGTGGCGGTCGGCCTTCGATCACGGCCTTTGGCATAATCTCCGTTATCATAAATAGATTAAAGAGGGAAGGGCAAAGGAATTAATTGGAAAAGATTTGTGTTTCGGTTGAGTTTTCGCCAAACTTTTTAATGTATTTTAATTAAAATTTGTATAATAAGTTAACAATATTGGTCTTAGTTAACTTTAAGTTTTGTCGGCCTTAGGTAATAAACTTTATGCAAAAAAACTCCTAAAAATAATATAAGGAAAATCTCTGTAGAAAACTCTACACCCCTTTTCCGAGATGTTATTTTAAGTATATTTTTATTCGGTAGGCTTTGTAACGGTATGCTCGATACAAGTCAAGATGGTACGTGTCATTTAGAATTTTACTTCTGAAAAGGCAAGCAATAATGTTAAAAGAGTGTAAATGGGTGAATCAACTTTTTTACCGCAATTTCTGCATTTCCGAGCTTAAACCGTAATAATTGCAAATTACTAATACTTCATTTAAATCTGATCATATACACATAATCTTTAATACATATACTAACATTTTAACTGAGAATTTCAGAAAAAATACAGTTCTTATATGTTTACGAGCAGTTGCCCGGGGACAAAAATGTGCCAGAATTTGTATGGAAATATGATTTTGTCCCCTGGACCACAGACAAAGTAAACATAAAAATGTTTAATTATCGGTTAAAAATGTGTAATTATCGGTTAAGATATTTTTTATTGGATATTGAATAAACTTATTACATCAATGAAAATTATGTTGATTGTCTTTTTATTTTAAGATTTGTCTGGGACAAAACAAAGTTGATTCACCCATCATATTTTGGCAGCCCTCAGAAACTAAATATCTGGTTAGTTATGAGTCATTTTATTTTCATTACTACGGAAGTAACGCACCGGGTAGTCCGTACCGCTACACCTAGGCACACGGGTGTGGCGCGATTATTGACCAGATAAGGTGACCTTCGTCTGCGAACATTTGGCTCTGGCGCAGAGGTCACCGGCCACCCTAAATATCGGCGCCATTTCAATTAATGATCGAACATTTTGTGCCCTAACGCTTTATATCGCCCACGGGAGAGCCATAATCGGTCAGTTTTGATCATTTTAGCCATATATATCACATATTTGGTCATTTTTGGGTATCCACATCCTTAAATATGTGTTTTTAAGCCCCACTCACACAGATGACATTGCGAGTAGGTAAATTATACTTTAAGTAGCGTAATGTTAATTATTTTTTTTTTTTATTTTCTTTAACTTTAGGTACAGTTCTTTTTAGATTGCTGTTTCTTATTTACAATGTCAATTTACAACTCGCACAATGATTTAATAATAATGACCTCCGCACACTAAGTATTTGCGCCCACATCGCGCTTGGCACGGAAGTTGTTGACAATGACTAGGTACACGTACTACTTACGTTCATCATATTCTAACGCCGTTTGTCCACCGACACCGTTAACCGAGGACGAGATTATTCCGGTCCGATAAAATGCTACATTACGACATAGACTACAGGCTTCATTTTCCTCTACGACATGGACGATAGAGCAATGTCGCTGGAAAATAAAACTTATAACCTAGATCATAAAGTTGCATTTAATCGGGATGAAATAATCTCCTTCTCGGTGGACGGTGTTAGTGGTAAAAACCACGTTACCTATTGTATTAAGTCCTTGTTAATCTGTAGTCCCGATCAGACGTAGATGTTACCATGTCGATTTAAAATGTATATACGGACTATATACGTAGAGTCCATTTCTTATCCTCGAGAACATTTCTTTTGACATCGTAAGCAATCGTTTGTTTTTAATTGTAATATCGAACTTAAGGCAATAATAAAAAAAAAGAATTATCTCAAACAATTTCAAATTTACTCCCGAAAATTTTACGTAAGACTTCTGTCATGACTCTACAATTCGCACAGACGGCATTTTCCAAGAGATTCATCCCGAGACCCCATGTCCGGTCACAGTCAAGTTGATCTATACACCACCTAAGGTTACTAACTGCTAAGCCTTCGAGCCGGAGTGTTAGACAAACAAACAGACCCTCGTGTAGATAAACAAGTAACATTTAATATTTTCACGTGGGGGAGGGTGGAGGGCGCGGCAGGTGCCTCCACACATGCCCTCTTTAAATGCCAACGACCCTCACACCGGGACATAAAATACACACGTTTTATTGATATCGCAATAACAGATAATGCGTCGTATCGTCTAAAACCACTTTAATACAGCAATACTGTAATACTACCCTTATTTCATTTTTGCTCAAAAGCGACGGTAACACTCTAAGGAAAATAATTGTATACGTTTTTGTAGGTATGTCTGATAAGATAAAAGCTAACCCATTGTGCGCTTTGTTAGATGGACACAATAATGGACACGAGATTTTAACCTAAAGATAAAAATATATACATTTTTTATTAGTAGGTATTATGTAGTAGTATTTGTTCGTAAAGTATTGTTAAAACCTTTACATCATTACTTATATTGTAAATGGGAAAGTCCTACTCGCTCTTAAGAAGCAACCAATCGAATTGATTTTTGACATAGGCTCAGTTAAAAGTCATCCAAATTAGATTTTTTCAAAACGTCACGTTTTTTGAAAAAATGTATTTTTTACCAATTTACGAATTTAGCGCGAGCGAAGACTCGGGCTAAAGCTAGCATCCTCAATAAACGTAAATTACAACAATAAACACATTTCATATAAACAAATTGATTGTATCAAGACATTTTGTCAAACCATTCACTAGTAAGCGGAAATTATTTGTCAAATAGAAGTCTGATCAAACAACTTGAATGTGTGTAGCCATAAAATTAATATGACTGTCTTAAATGAAATAGTCGCTTATAAAAAATATAAGCGACACTCGCTTATAAATTATAAATGCTATGTTTTACTACAATATAACCTTCTGAAAAAAATTGACATTTTTACAGAAGGGACGATTGGCAACATAGTGTTATGTTGACACTATGATGATGTCAATCACTGTTAGTATAGAAATGGCGAATCTTTTGACAAAATTTTAACGCCCGCTACATATTAACGATATTGGGCGAACGCGTAATAAGATCTTTGAAACCAAAGGTTTTTGGTGTGTTTATTAAATTCTATGTACAATTCTTGTAGGCAAAAACGTTATTTTACAGCAAAACAACGTTTGCCGGGTCAGCTAGTTATCTCTAATCTACTTTGAAGCTCGTAATTATGCAAGGGGTAGGGTGGCATAAGGTCCACCAGGTGTTAAGTGACTGACCTGGGGTCTGCGGTTACGTGGTCATTAACCGTGACTTTTAGTACATTTGCTAATTATTATTACTATAAGAATAAACATTAGAAAGGATAATGTAAAATCGAGTATTTTACCTTATAGATAAAGAGACAGGGGAGATATTCTACTGTTTTTAAAAACTGACTTCTTTGTATCACCGAAGACGCATGTCATTTGATCGAGTTATATAAATTTCAGGTGAGCCTAAGTAAGCTGGGCTTGTAAATTACGCGACCAAGTTACGCATGACTCTAAGAATCACGTATTCCACCTTCGGACAATTATTTTAAAAGTTGCTTTACACAGCCAGACAGTTTAAGATTTCGTAATTTTAGGAAAGTAAATAAAGTGGTTCTACGTAATCCTGTAACATTTTCCTCCCGACAATACATCTTGAGCTGATTTTATTACTGCTGATTTACCCCTCGAGTAACAACCCTACCGTTTATTTTATGTTTACGTAACAAAGTCGCGACTGCCTGAATCTAGTGAACGTGAAACTCTAAATAATCGTATTGTTCCCCTTCATTATGTTTTATTCGCTGTAAAATTTATCCGGTGTAAAGGTGACGCCACATTAGGCGTAACTGCAGCGCGACACTTCACTTTTGCATGTAGTTCCGCGCAAAGCGATTAACAGTTTTATGTAATATAAACCCCTAGATAACATTTGAGTGCTGAAACTATTTTTATCCCAAATGTCGTTTATAATTTCTGAAAAAAATAACATATTACGTAATATGACTTTTCGCGCTCATACAGCATTTCTATACGAAAACTCGTCTAAATTATTTCAGCCGCTTAGCCATGAAAAAGTGACAGCCGGGCAAACATAGTGTTGAATTTATAATACTAGTAAGGTAATAACATATTGCAAATGTTAACCTCACTAGTATTATAAATAAAAATAAAAAAAAGTAAAAAAAAGGTTATTTGGTTAAAAAGTGTCGCGTCATGTCGTCACAGTGCAGCGTAGCGTCACCTAGTGGAGTCACACCTTAAGGTAGCAGGAGTGGTAGGGGGTCGGTCGGCGGTAAAATTCTACCGATAACCGCAAAGCGCCTCGGTAAAGTTTTATAACTTTTGGTTTTTAGGTATTTTCTTGGTCTAAGTTTTGCAGTTTCATCAAAATTTTACAGCCTAATTACTGTTTTTTTTTGTATTGATGCTAATTCTCTTTTTATTGTTGCAGGTAAGTCTGCAGCTTATGTCAGCAGACACGAGTAATTGCCTTGTAAGATATTTGACGATTCCCAGGTACACTTTTATATTTATTCGATGTTCTTGCAACTGTTGTTTAAAAATGCTATGTATCACGCGGAATTCTACATTTTCTGAAGTAAAAATTATAAAATGTCTTTCCAGGGACAATTGGATCACAAAACAGTTTTAATATACTGCCGTCCTCAAGCTAAAATACCGCTATGTACAAAAAGTACTTTTTGAGTTATGACTTATAAGCAAAAAACGCTGCATTTTTTCTAAGCGCTTGCTACTTCATAACGGCAATATTAATTTTAATAACTCAATGACTATAAAGCTACAAAATTTTGGTAATACACGTCGATAGAGCATTTTTTCGACCAGATGTTGTTTAACGGCATTTAAGTTCGGGGACGGCAGCATATTGCGTCTAGCAGACGGACAAAATAAATGTTTTATATGTTGCAAAAATTTGATGGTAATAATAACAATGTACACGCTTTGACCACAATAAAGACATAACGAAACAGTAAGCCGACTTCAAACAAATCAGGAAAATCGGCACGGGTATGGCTTTGACAACTTTGACAAGCCTATAAGTACACTTGAGGTATCGTAAAGTCACGTTGCGCGCCGACCGTCGATATGCCAGATTATTACGTCAAACCTATCGTTTCGAAAACCCTTCAAAGTTGGGTTACTGGTTAGTGTCAGTCTATTGTGGTTTTACCGCGTAGTAAACCGTCTGTATTGGACGATACAACTGACATACTGCGCTTCGTACCGGTTGTGTGAGTGTTAAGTCTTAATCTCGGATTTATATCTTACTCCGTTTCCACGATACGTCGCGCGGAGACAATGTTTGTTTTTGTGGAGATTTTGCATGCGGATACGGAATATATTATATGAATTGCATGGGCCTTAGGTCGCACATTCTAACCTTTGTTGCTGATATAAATGGGGAAAATATATCTAATAAACAATTCAAAAGTGTCAAAGGTGGGGGAAGGGGGTAGATGAAGTGTGAAATGGTGTGACAGCCTGACAGTGTCTCAGAAATATGACTATCTGTGACAAGGGGGGAGGGGTCTAAGAATTGTAAAATTTGTGTGACATACAATATGGATGGTCCCAAAGGAAAATGCACGTCGTCGACATAGATAATTACCAGTCCATCCAAAATAATATACATATATGTATTTTAAAAATAAAGTTTTCCGAGAAAATTATAAAGCCTCTGAAATATACGATGTCACATAAAATGTCGAAAATCTTGTTTGCGTCTCCTAGAATTGAGATTAACTTCACGATAAGTTGCTGCATCAACACGAGCACGTCGAGTTTACTGTTTAAGTTCTTCAAAGTCCAACGGTGACGGTGAATTTTGCAGTTTAAATAACATTACTTTTAATGATACATTTGAGTTGACTCCCAATTAAAAATTAAATAGTGTGCCTAATAGAACTAGTTTAATGTTAAGTGCCTTGCGTTATTTTAATGTAGAGCAATGCTCTAAGATGGAAGTTACACGATAAATCTGACATCAGTTCAGTCTATTAGTTTTCTCAGGATTAATGATAATCATCATTGCTGGTCCGTCTCATAATGTTTCATTTCCCTTATAATAATTTTTGCTATCGGTATAGATAGGATCCACGCTTAAAGCCTCGTAAAATTCATCTCCGTAACTAAAGCCGAACTTGAAATATTTGCGTTAACAATCTGGAACGAAGACTACAGTCGTCATCGAATATTCAGTGGAATGAAGCCAAGGGCGGTTTTCTGCTAAACAGTGTTTTTAATAATAGCCTTTTCAGGCTCAGTTTGACATATTTTTTTATTTGCTCCGGCTCAGTGTGCCATTGTTGGCGCACTCATTGTGCTATGATCGGGACGGCAGACCTACTTTTCGGATGCGATGATTACGTTGATGAAATTGTTTTAGCATTTTAAAGTAGTAATAGAATAATGGGCATTTTTTGCATTCCTATGATATACAGTGTGTGCCAAAAGTAAGTGATAATACTTTAGGGCGTGTATGCGTCCTCTATATAGAGCTCACTGTGAAAGTAGCAAAGGAAATAAAGTTTTTGCGATTTGTATGGGTAAAGTCATGTCGCCGAGGCGCTTGTCCATACAAATCGCAAAAAATTGTGTTGGATTTCAGCGCTGCCGTTTTTACAGTTAGCTCCATATAAGGAACACATACAAACCCTAAAGTGTTATCACTTACTTTTGTTACATCCTGTATAATAATATATCATATGACTGCAAAAAGGTCTTCGGTAAGAACTCTTTAAAGAAATAATATGCTTGCCAAACTACTTTATAGTGTGTGCATCGACTATTGAATATGATAAAGTTCATGAATCCTGTCGAAACACTTAGTTAGATTTTGGCAGTATTTGTTCTACATACATGTCATTTCGACATAACAATCTAGTTATAATGTTTTTCACAAATCACATTATTTATAACATTCCAAACGCGCTACACCATAATAACGATATCGATGACTACTTTAAAATTCCCGACGTCGGAAATGATAAAATTATACGCGCTCGCTTCGGTGCACTTTCAAATGCAACGTATAGACATAATCGCAATTTCTCGACGGCGTTTCTCCTTAATTCTTTTCGTATTGCTCTAATGGTCTTAAATCTTATCCGCCGTTTCACTCAGGATTCATTAATGGAACTTACGTTTTTGTCTATGCTTTTTACTTCACGCCAAGTGGAATTCGCCTATTGTGAATTTTTTATCGAAAATATTACACCTTTTAATTTATCTCGTCGCATAAAGGGAAAGTACAAAATTATCCAAACTACCGAATCATACAATTAAACAACAATCACGTTACATATCGAACCTTTTGATAATATAGTCAGCATAAACATAGGACGGATTGGTCGGGGACAATATTTGCATGATACGTGCACAAATTACAGCGCCGATGATTTTTAAAACCAACACTGTGACAAATTCAATTGACAGCATCAACCTCGCAGCGCTGACGATCATAACTGGATGACGGCGAAAATCGAATTGTTACTGCGCTACAAACATTAACGGTAATTATTTTTTGTGATATTCAAATAAATGATGGAAAATTAATGAAAATTATCAAAGTTAAATGTGTTAGTATAGGAAATGAGATGGAAATGACGATTTCCTTACAACTGTAAGGAAATGTGACTGTGAACTAAATTGATAAACAAAATAAATCCGAATCATAATTTAGCTATCTTATATATTTTTATGTATACCTCATTAAAGTTGGGCACAGTAAGTGATGCGACCATAAAACCCTATACATCAAAAGTAACCACGTATCAAAATGAGCTACAGCCGCCAAATGGACCGATAAAGAGAGGTATAATGCAAGCTATTTAGCGAAAATGGCTGCAAATTAGTTTACTTGCGCCCGACGAAATTGCTTCGGCCATTTTTAAATTACACCGCTCCATAATAAATGTTATTACGAGCTTAACAGTCGAAACTGTTATACATTGTGTACCAGTTAAATAAATAGCCGGTGTTTGTTTTTGATTGTGCAGGATTGTTGGATCGTAGACTCTATTCAAATTATTTCATTACTCGAGATGAATTATTACTGAGGGTAGTTCGAGAATAGTTGCCTCGAGCCAATTAAATATGTTGGGTACAAGAGATTCGACATAACTTCGCAATGAACCTTCGTAAATCAAGATTCGTGTTCCGATTGACGACGACGATGTTGACGATTACAGTATTCCCATTTCTTCAGCTACCGGAAACAAATATATAAGAATCTGATGAAGTAACGTTCTTACTTAACTTAAATGTCAACAGTGTGCTCTATATTGTTTGGATGCTAATAAAGTCTTTTAAATCTTTGAAACTAAAAGTTACTAAAAAAGATAGAGTACTACGGTTTAGGTGTTTATACAACACCTAATATGCCAACAATTCAACACATTCTGATAAAAGCCAGATGCAAGAGTAGCCCACATTTGAGACGTACCATCGTCAACTAGATCGTAAGCCGCACGCAGTAAATATCACAACAACGCTTTTCAAACGTTCAGCGAAGCGGCTGACATTTTTACGACTTAGAAATAACTCATCAAGTAATGAATACACACTTAGCAACCTCACCTCTCCCCCACCCGGTCTCATCAATTGTTTCTCGTGTTTGTTTATGTTTGTTCTCGGCTGCTTGTTTTCATAACACACTGTCTGTCTTTGATGATGGCATGTGTTTGCGTAGCGGGCTCTCGTTGGAAATGCCTCTCGCAATTCATTCATTTAATTGCCATATTTCTTCTGTGGTCGTGTAATCTACTATTTTAATTTAACCATTTTTATTAGCTTTTATATGACGCACATTTCCACTTATAATTCCTTAACTCCGTTAGCCCGTCAAAATAAAATGAAAATTAATTGTGTCGACATGAGAGCAGGGAGCAACTTAATAAAATAAAATTGCCTCACCTTTTCTCTCTACGTTCGAAGATAAAAGGATAGGTACTGAAGTATTAAAGATAATAAAGAACATTTTTATCACGATGACGGAAGCGTTTTTTGAGTTCCATATAAAAGTTTACATTTCGAGATAATGCTAGTTCGTTTACATTTCGAACTGACGATTTTTTAATTGCTATATCTATGGGACCAATTTTACTTTCAATAAATGAAATTAGGAACTCGCTATAATACGGGCTATACGTTTTACGTATTTTTAGTGTGAACTTAATGATGCCCACAACTCCGTTGCACCAAAATTCGTTTATCACGCGAGAGCAGTACATTTTTTCTTGACGAAAAGTATCGTCCTTCCACGGGGCACAAAGTCTCTCCATGCCGAATTTCGTCGCTTCGCTAACTTTATGAGCAGGTATTGTTTTCCGGCGAGCAATTTGCTCACAAAATTACTAATCCCGGGGTGGGCTTCGTCCGCATTAGCCGCTCCGGTGACTCTTGGCCGTCGTCCACCTCATGCATCTTACCGGCACATGCTCCTCGCATTGTTAATCCATTCTTATTTATAGTTGGTGAAATGCATAATTATTTTCTCTCAGCAGCTACGATAATTATAACATTATTTTTAATTACGAGTGTCGCTTAGCACGTACGCGTACAATACGCGTAATTTTACCAATATCTCTATCTAGATAATATTCGTATTCTGTAGTGTTTTTATTTTGTGGTTTCCTACAATGTCTGCAATGTCATTCCTTAGCTTGGTTTCTCGAATTGAAATCCATAAATTGAATAGTTCGTTAACGAGTAATATTGTGTTTAGCCATATATATCTTCGCGTCACTCTTCGCCCGTGGCGCTGGTACAGTTTGCTATACATTTGCACAAATGACAAAGGCATGTAATTGAAATTCGCGGCGGAAGATATGAGGTGCTCGCAGATAGCGCGCTGGGGCGTTCTGAAATTCAATTCGGCTTTGTCAATGGAAAAAAGTGAACGATCACGTGGATGGCCGAAACTACAACAGTCGTGACACAACAGACATAACGGACCGGTATCTAGACTTATATTAAGTATTTTCGAAATTTAAACTTTTAAACTTCAGCTCACGCTGTGTCTCTAGAGTCAGCCCGTGTTCATGTAAAAGCATCTATACAAATTCATTCATCACTGAGATAATGGCTGTGTTTGGAGCATGGTCGACAGTATGTACGGGCGACACACGGTCGTCGTGCCAGATGAAAGCTCTAATAGTTACTCATACATTACATCTTCACACGGCACGGTGACCTTGTGACGACCAAGTTCATGTGAAAAGCGGCTTGCTGTAAATTCCGAGATACGCTTAAAGCCGTACATATCTGTCACTGATCATTTTGAAATCGACGTACTGGTTCGTTTTGTTTATTGTGGTCGTGACGAGCGGCGACAAAATGTGGCGATTTGTTTCGGTTGATGGACGGACGGCGGGCGGAGAACGAATCGTGCCTCGCTATTGGGTCATCGACTTGCGACAATGCTATCAAAGCGACTGTACCTGTTAACGAATTCCAGAATAAGGTTTTGCTGTCGAGAAAATAGAAGCAATGTTATTTTGGTATCGTTTATTACAATACGATATCGCAAATAGTTAGTAGTTTAAAAAGTTAGTAAAATATCGGTTCAAAAACGAGTATTTATATAGTTAAATAGAAGTTACATATATGTGATTGATCACCGGCAAGAAATAAAAGGGAACATTTAACGAGCGATCGGTGCTCGAACACGCGGAATATCCGAAAGAAATTTTTCTATATTATTTCTCTTCTAAGTGGAGTGCACTTTTCCGGTATTTGCCGACGCCCGGTAAAGAATCCATCAAGGGATTAGAGCGCCGTCTGGGAGACGAGATCGGTTGATCGTTATTTTCCCCAACGAATAAATTATACGGAGGTGTGCGAGGTGCGGATTTTGACGTCACGTCTCCCCACCGGCTCCAGAACGTGTCACCGGTAATTATCTCGTTAAAAGTGTGTTACGCGCACGTCACGTAACAGAAAGTTTTCTGAGTAATACTCGGGCATTTGTGTTACTAATTAGAACGATTCCACTTAATTACGGTATACCAATGTGTAATGCCATCGATTAGCTTAGGAACGACCTTTTCAATGTGAGTTTAATTTTATTAAGGCTACATTTACATGCGAAATTATTCGAACCTTCGAGATGGCGAGTTAGTTTAGATCGCTCTTTATTAAGAAGAAGTTTAAATGGACGAGTATGAATAATTAATAACCAATACCGTCTGTAATCCGCTTAAGACGTTTTCGAGCGAGTCGGGCGAACGCGACGTCAGCAGAAACGGTTCCATTTCAATCGGCTCCGATTGAGGTCCACCCGCCGCCGCTCTGTCATATTGGAGCGGGAGATTATGGAACGCATGACGCGGCACTATTAACTGGAACGTCATTTCATTTCGAAATTAGACACGGGTTTATTAGTGTACGATCGTCGATATCTCCCTAGGTGCGCTCCAGACGTGTCGGCGGGAAATTTAAACAGGTTATTCTGTACGGTGCACTCGCGGAACGGTCGTATTGAGCTCGACTAAAAGAGCTTTCGAATATATTTTTCTCTCGTTGCTTAGTTTTGAAGTGTATACGAATACGGCTCTTTTTTGTAAGGATTAACGAACAATGTTTTTTGTGGAAACTTCTACCCGGGTAATACCGGTAATGCAGCGAATGCGAGGTACCGGTGTTATTTTCCAGTTCATTAGGATTTTAGTACATTAGTAGCGCGAGTTATTTTGTTTGTAAAGGCTCTTGTAACTCAGCGTGAATTTTTGTACGGTTATATTGTGCGAAACCCTTTTTTGGTGATGATTGTAGAATTGAATTAGACGATGACAGAACGAGTCTGCGAAATGGCAATTAGTTGCAATATTTCGTGACAGAACTTAATGTATATCGTGCTACGGAAGATAATAAGTATGTAAGCCCCTCTAATTAGTATATTGAGGGCTAAGACGTGACAGACAAGTCACCGATATTAATAACGGCGATCTGTCACGAGGATAGATGCGAGATAAACTCGATTTTGAACTTCATCAATCACCTTTGTGTGTGAACACTGATTTGAATATTTTGTAATGCGCGGTGAATTGCGCTTGTGTTGTTAACTTGTTACCTGGTGGTAAATAAACATTTTAATGGACCTGTAAATATTCTGTTATTTAACTGTATGTTATTTATTTCATGATAGCTTCGTTTGTTTTTGTTTTTCGAATTTGGAATGACAGTAATTGAAATTTGGAAGAATCCTAAAAACTCTTATCCAGACTGACATGACTATTAAGATTAGATACATAACATTTTGTACAAGACATACCAAAGTCAGCCCTACATGCATGTAATGAAAATTAATTATCATGGACAAATTCAAACGTGGGATTTATTAAAGTTTCTTAAATTGTAAGTCGCAATTAAAATCTCATTTAACAAGTGGTTACAATTACAAATTTTTCATATAGAAATAAAATGTTAACCCGAGTAAATATCATTGATATTTAATATATAAAGCACTAGCTATTGCCCGCGACTCCGTCCGCGTGATGACAATTATCATTTTCTTTAATAAAATTAAATACTTATCACGCTTAGTGACCCCTTAAAAGAACCTCCAATAAATTTTTTAAACTCTAATATATATGAAAACAGAAATTAACTGAGCAGAGTACGACAAGTAGCTGTTGTGTAGCACCATTTTAGTGGCTGCTCTGTATCAAAGTTCTCGCAGTATGTGAAAATGCTTTTCCCTGTTTTCCTGCTTTTCTCTTAAAATTTTTATTGTATTTTTTTACTTTAGACTTTACGGAGCCCGAGACCTTTTCAAAACCGTGGAAATCGGATGCGTTCTGGAGCTAAAGCGTCAGGACGGAAAACCCAACTTATTTTTATATATAAAACATTTAATAATAATTATAGATTTTCATTATAAAGTATCTCCCCTAAGTAGTAAGTCCCCTGTACGCTAAGTTTATTATCTTCCCGTTCAGTTTTCGATCGTGTTCCGATCAAAGTGATTGCGATCACAAAGGCCGTGTAAAATGTCTGCGTCATCTCCGGATACCGAGCTTGGCGTTTCCATTAATTGTATGTTACAAATGCATAATTACATTCCACCGGTTCACGTAATGAAGTAGCGGGTTCCCCTTTCTTGTTATCTTTCTTATTTGATTGTTGTGACACTTGTATCACTTGTTGGTTTTATTCCACTAGAACTTGTATCGGCCAAGATTTCTTATTAGATTTCTTTTAACAATAATGAGCTTCTTCATTGTGTATTTTTTACTTTTTAAATAAAGTCCTTATTTGCTATGCATTATAATGCTTACACATGTACAAAATCTTAAATTAATAAATACTGCGTCTGCATAACTTAGAGGAGAATAAGTAGCAACTTATTAAAAGATATAGAAAAGCAAGCATGCTTTTCTTATAACGAGCCGCTTTTGACTTCTACGTGTTTTCTCGACTACAGGCTTTCAATGAAACATAAAAGTCGTATGCAACATATTAAGTGACATTCCTATTCGTATTGCAGCACCTCTAACCTAATTGCCCCAAGTTAAGTGACACATGCGCGTACGATCTGTAGGTAATGGAGCCAATGCGTTTCGGTGCGCCTGCGCAGGAAAGTGAGTGGTCGCCGGTCGGTTTGAATATGGAAGTGAGAATGTAATGTAGTAGGGCCATGCTCATGTTTATCTTATAAAAAAAAAACGTGTCATAATGTTAGTTATTTTTCTTCTCCAAAACAGTTTTAGCGATCTGTAAGCGAAATTTATGTGCATATGATTTGAGAATCGGTTAATATTATTTTTTATACTCCCAAGTATGAGGTTCTTAAGGCAAATTAACTTTTGAAATTTATAAATACTTTATTTGCTGGGTCAGCTAGTATTTATTATACTAGCTGAACAGTACTAATTCTTTAATAAACAACAATATTATACAGTGCAGAAGTAAGACATGATTGTATCAAATTAGTCGAGCTTAAAAAAATCATTCTAACAAGCCGATAGGTATTCTTTTTTTAGTATTCTATTTTTTTTTCTTGTATTTTGACAACCCTAACATCTAAATACAGGCTAAGCACGTAGTCCGCACATTCTCTCTTTGTATGTCCACATCTATTGCATAAATAATGCGTATTGAATATGGTTACTCAATACTATATATAGTTTAATAAGTCAGGATCCGAACTAGGTGGATGTGTTATTGGCACGTCTACGAAGAGTCACAGTATAAATAACATACAGTTAAGTAACTTGCCTAAGGCCCTGAAAATTACGAACGTCCGATGACGTCTTACCGCGTGCGACATGATAAATCTTAATTTTTTTTAATACTTCAAGTCATCTATTTTAATATTACAAGGAGGTAAGCATTTGTGTGTCTTACACCATTCTAAAAGTACATATTCTAAAATTGCTATAGCGACAGCTTTGTTTTAAAATTAGTAAATAATTAGTAGACGCTCAACGTTGTGGGCACGAATAGACTAAAATAATGTTAGTGTTTCACGCGGCCCTGTTTCACGCGCCCTGGCCTCTGGCACGGGCTGTCTAGTACGAAAAACGGTCTACTGTATAGTAGTATTTATATTGTGATGAAGTTATTTGAAACTGTTCATACACAGTTGACTGCATTTGCGTCGACGTCTAGCGCGATGTTTCTTCTTGTTCCCAATCGACTGGATGGCACAAGGATGCTATAAGTTTTAAAGTTTTGTATTTAACATTATACGGATTGTCATTGCCATGGGAGAACCATGCTTCGGCACGAATGGGCCGGCTCGACTAGAGTGATACCACGACCTCACAGAAAACTGACGTGAAACGGCGTTGTGGTGTTTTTCGTTTAGTGGATGAGTTTACTGGTGGCCCAACTTCCCTAATCTCCTATCCCTATTCCCTCATAGATGGCCGGCAACGCATTTGCGACCCTTTGGATGTTGCGAGTATCCATGGGCGACGGCAGTTGCTTTCCATCAGGTAATCCATCTGTTCGTTTGCCCCCTAAATATCATTAAAAAAATATTTTATTTAGTTAATTGTATTATACGTACCTACGACATAATTAATGGAGCTGTTTAGTTTCGATTTTCATTAAACTTTGATAGCCGTGGTCTATAGTCTACATCATCGTTTACATCCTGGGGGGTTAGCCAGGATCTGAATGTTTTCGCTTATTTGTAGAATCGCCAAACAAAATTTTCCCCCAAAGTTTAGATCTTGGCCCCCCGGTATTGTAAGATCCTCTTCATTTCTCCTGTATATAATAGTATACAGCTATACACACTGGAAGCTATCCGATTTTTTGTTTCAGTTGTTTATAAATATTTCTTTGTACTTGTACCAATACACATTATCAATTCATATAATAGATATGGTTACGCGTATCATTAATTTATTAGCCTTACACACAACTGAAAAATGAGCTCCGGTTTGTTTAGCATAGTTAAAAACTAGTCGGTTTGCACTAATATAAAGTTTTTAATAGAGTTCGCCAGTATCAATACGCGGCGTAGTTTATTGATTAGCCAGGAGAGTAAGGAGAGCCGGGAGAGGTGGGAGAGGCGGGTGAGCTAGGGGCAAGTTAGTTGGGAACTATGCTGCGTAGCCGATGAAAATTTGTCGACATGAGAAACTCGTGTAAGTGCCGTTAACGAAACATATTAGAAATTAGTTTCGTTACTCACCTTAATCGAGTTGAACGCCAAGTTTAACCATCGGTTTGATGACATAAACAACTTGTTCGACGCTCGCGCGATTAACTTTTAAACGCCTCATCACGGGCTACCCGCGATGGTGGAACTTTACAGGATTAGTAGTGACATTAAAGTTTTTTTTACTTATCTTTGTAATAGATAAACAATAGTTTAGAATAATAAATTTGACATAATATATGCCTACTTACCTAATATCAATCTGTTATTATAATTGTATTATTAAATTTCTTTGACCCGTTTAAGAAAATTTTACAACATAAGTAGGCTGAGCAATTAAAAAAGCCGTATCTATAAAATTTTCTCGTATAAATATACGCACGTTACTACAAATTATGATAATATTTACAATAATTTATCTATAAATTTTAATATAATGAGCCCTGGATGTAGAGGATACTCTACTTCCAAAATATTATAGTAATATGTAGAAACGTTCACATATATTTGTCCATGGGATATTACAGATACACGCGCGAAGTTTGCACACGTGTTCAAGGGTTATTGTACGTCAAAGAATATCCTTAAAAAACTGCGTGGCTCGTGTGGAGTAAGATAAAAGAGGAAAAATAAAAAGGGGTTTAATGGAATTAAACAACGGGGTGGAGAGGGATGTTCGGTGGTGTAAGCCGGACTAGCGGAATGTCTTTGTCGAGGCCGCTTTATGTACGACGCCTTGCCCGCAACAACTTTGTTCAACTTTGCCCGAAAGAGTTTGTAATTACATTTGTGCACATAGAAATGTTGGATGTCGATTAGTAGGCAGCTGGGCGGTGGCTTGTGCCAATAAGTTAATCGTGTTAATTAGGGCTGGCCCGTCTCAGATATTGCTTCGTTTTATTTTTAGTCGCCTTATAGCAGAACGTTGTACGTTTTAAGTTTTCACTCTCATATTTATTACTTTTATGCAGTGGAATTTTAAACATCGTCGATATTTATCGATGTCGAAACTAATGTTGCTAAGCACTTCTTATTTTGACCACGTTAACCGTTTTAATTCGCAGCCACCATAATAATGGTATACGGGTGACGTGAAAGTGAGTCCCGAAATGGTGACAGTCAATAGCCCAATTGTTATTCGATAAGCTCATTAGTCGCACTCTGGTTGCGGCGTTTAGGCAAATTGCCGGGGAACTATGGTGATTAGTGATAATTGCTCGGTCTGCCAAATCGGCGGATCTATAGACCTTTAAGGGATTTGGTATTTCATCGAAGTGCGATAAATCGTCGTATAAATCATCGCGCTAAGCATTTGAATATCGAACTATTATTGCGCATATATAATACGGTTACCCAGTGCGAATTGACAACTTGGATTGCCCTTTGCGAGTTATGTATTGACAGCATTGACACTTGGTAAGGGTAAGGTTTGTATACGTCAAACTATATTATACTGGTATATTCAAAAAAATATAGTTTACCTCATTACCTTAGGTTACCGGCAATGTGTTTAACGGAGACAATTTTATGCAATGCCTAGGCAATGTATAGAATACCGGGTGCGTTGAGACAATGTGTGAAATATCATATCATTATTCATTACATACTTTGCCTAAGTAATCTATGGAATGCCTAAGCAGTGTATAGAATGCCACGAGTTCTCCCGTAATGTATAAAGTAAACTGATCTTAGACTACGTTAGTATGTTGAACGGGTTGACTTGATTCAAGTTCTATGTCACCTGTAAATACATGGCTATGATTTACTCGCTCACCTTTAGCTCGGCTCGTTGACACTACGGTAATTGTTTAGTTTATTGTCTTGTCTATGGTTATATGAAGTCGCAGTAAAGAATATTAATTTTATGACAACTGGTGTGTGCCAACCCTGCGCACCTGCTGCTATCGCTCATCGGTCGGCATCTGGCGGGACGTGCACTTTTTGTTTTTTTTTTCTAGATGTTTTGTTTTTTCTCTACTTAATTGCACAGCAACTGTCGGCTAATGCGTTTAGTGTCATCTCTTTTAGCAATCTTTCTGTACCTTGTACGAATGACCGTTGATTTTATGCTCCTTAAATTTTTTTGTAGCTGAGAAATTTAATTACGTAATTAACTCAATTGAGTTTAATTCAATGAAAAGTGAAAACCTTATTTACTTGAAATGTTATACTATTACTTATATTATTTATACGAAAATTCGTCAGCAGGAAATATGTGAAATAAACAAATAAGCAAAGCCATAAACACATTTCATAAATGATTCATGTAAAAAAAATCTGATATCGTTTTGGAAATGATATTCGAAATTCAAACGCGCTAAGTTCGATATCGGAAATTGAATAAAGAACAAAGTGGCGTTCGGAAATTACTCCGAGGAGTTTTGAATTCGGAACTCCTCTAGATCATGACCGGAATCGTGGACGATGAGACTCGACTAACTGAACTGAATGCTCTGTAATTATGGCTTTGGAACTTAATGTCTAATTAGTGACTAGTGCTGGACTTCGGGATCTTGTGCTTTTAGTGTAAGTGGTATAAGGGTGCGACTAGATTAACATACCGTGATTGTGACATATTTTTAACCGACTTCCAAAAACGTGGAGGTTATATTTGGTGTGTCATTTCGGAATTGTTTCGCTTCGAGTCACATCACATACTTTCTGGATGCAACGTGTGTCCGTTAAGCCCGGTTTAAATTTAAATAAATACAGTAGCGAGTAAAATAAATAGTCAGTTAAGTGTTAAGTGAGGTCTTAACGTAGGTTAGGCCAGATATTGCGTAGTTATTAACTGCTGATGAAACGTTAACGTAATGTAAAACATAATTTCAACATTTCATGGATCCCTGATAAATCTTCACGTCGCGTGCAGGCGAGCTTTAGATGTCAGAAGCAATTTTATTTGCGGCGGACAATCTGAATAGTTATCGTACGACGTGTAAGCCGTCGATATTAGAGCCGATTCTATTTCTATAATATTCCCGCGCGCGACAAATCGCCTACTTTCGTGAAATTGCGTTCGGTAACCGTTCACTTCGCCCGCTATTATTTCGTTTTGCCCCGGCGCTATAAAAAGTGGCTTTCAGTGTGCAGTGTGGACGTATATTTGAGATTCCACGTCTATGTTAACATTGTAAATAGGAATCGGATATTTGTTAAAGCTAATTTATACATTGAGTGTGCTCTACAAATGTTAAATCAATTTTGATGAACTGATAATACTATTAAATTGACGAAATTTGTTATTCAGTTGAGGTATTTTTAACACAGATTAGCTGACATAGAATATTCAATTACAAAATCTGTCCAGTCGCCAGTAGGAGCTCAGCGCAGACACACATATTACAACAAGAAATATAAATTTAAACACATTTATCTCAGTGCCTGGTTGTTTTGGTTTGTATTTTGATGCAGAATATATAGCAACGTCTCAGAAGCCGAACGGATAACGGTACCGGCCGATAATGGCGTCAGATTAATCGTATGTAAGCATTGCGACATCCGTCAAGTGGTCTAACTACCTGGGTTTTGATTCACACGACAAAAAGAGAAAGCAATTAACGAATAAACAGGTTATTATAATCGTAAGTAAAAGTGATTATTGTACCAATTATAGTAAAGACATGTGAATGAATTGAAGATAAAATTGATTTGTCATCTCGTATGTATATTGTAGATCGATTTCTATTGATTGATCTAATAACTTGAGAGTCATATTTCAGATTGATTTTTGAGCTAGTAATATTATATTATATAAATAATATGATATTCTAACTAAGATTAATAACAGACACACTAATTTATAGGTCCTAACTCTCCTAACTCCTTGGTAACTGAAATAGTGCGGGTTAATAATAAAGATCGCGTAGAGTACATTATTGAAAGTTGTTCAATTTCACATGAGCTTTATTTACATTTACAAGTTATATATTGCTGAAAAAAAATTATCGGGTGATCGTTTTTCGTGTCCATAGCACGTGAAGCGTATTACCCTCCGTAATGTCTTGATATCGGACATGTGCCGCCAACGACTATGGCCAGATGTTTTTTATATCGGAAAGGTCAATGTGGGGCGCAAAATATTGGCCCCCGTAAAAATGATAGCCCCGTTGGACATCAGCTGCTTAAAAATATAATAGCATTTTTTTGAAAAAAAAAGGTGTAAAAAAAGTTATTTATCGATTAACAATACCTTGAGGTAAATAGCTTCAACATTGAAGCCACGTGCGATTAAGCGGAAAGTCAATTTATTTTTAGATTGAAAATGTTAAGAAAATTCTATTTTCGCTGCGTTTGATATTGACCTACTAATATGAGAAAGATTAAGTAAGAAACGGTTAGTCGAGAACGATGTAAGTTAAATTATCCGGCTAATTTTAGGCGTGCTACACTCAAAGCCCGAAAGTAAAGCCGCAAAACAATCTCAGCGCTCCAGCCGAGTGTTTGCGCTGTGAATGTAAGGATTACAGCTACTCACACCAGCGGCGTGCACAGGATTATTCCAATGAGTGTACGGCGAGGTACTCACCCACAGTGTAAAAGACCGACAGGACAACCTCCGTCGGGTTCAATAGTACTAATGAAAATATTTAAACTTTTTATTCATAAAAGTTTTGTATAACCAAGACATCCAAATTCATATGGCAAGTAATCGACTTCTTTTCTACCTGTAGGGAGCGCACGCGCCTGACTCACACGGTAATTATTTTACACTTTAACTCGGAACAGGAAAAAGACAGTGTAGATTCTCACGAGAAATAAAAATAAACTAATAATTAATTAAGAGTTTCAAACATCTCAATAATTTGGAATTGTTATAACCCTTTCTACGATTCTCTTAAATGATTACATTAAAAGCTGTTTGTACGAAACGCAATTACAGAATGATAAATTGTCCACTTACAGCTTAACTATATTTAATGTAGGGTTGCTACTCACAATACCAAAATAGTTTCAAGAACAATTTTTAAAAGAATTAAGGTACTGATGTTTTGTACATGAAGTACAAAGCATCCGTCATCTAAGTCTACATATTCCTATCACATTAAGTAATCTTAAAAAATAAATTTATTATATTACGTTATAAGATTGAAAAAAAAACGCTTTATTACGCATGAAAATTACCTTTCATATCGGTACCAATAGTCATTTAGGACTACACAAGACGAGGTAAAATTATAATATTTCTCTTTGACCCTTAGGTTACCTTTGATGTTTTGTGAACAACTGCTTAATATTAGTATTAATTCCATGCCTTTTCCTTCCTGTTAAAAATGTTTATTGAAAAAAGTGGCATACTATTGTAGCAACCCTACATTAAGATGAGTCAGGGTAAATTCACGATGCGACATTAGCTCCAATATTACGGTTAGTTAACGGAAACATTTCAAAATAGACCACTTTTGTGAGTTACCAGCCGTCAAATTACTGCCGGTACGTTTGTGATAGTCGATTAAAAAGAGAGAGTTTCACGGTAGCCCGAGTTTCTGTTGCCGTGTAATGTTGGAAATGGTATTAGTGCAGTTGCTTGGATACATAGCTCAGAATCCAGATCTTGTTGCTAGATCATATACTTTATCATTTATATTATTCTTTATCATCAACGTTTGAACTTATTTTTTTGTTTTAGATTTTTTGAAGCGTTAGGGTTGCCAGTTTGCAGAATTCTTTCCTTGTGTTGTATTTATTTATTTATTTGTTAGTAAAACAAAAGAATTGACGAAAATTCTAAGACAACCGCGTACAAAGTAGATATTGTTCAAATAGTTCCTTGGTTTATAATAGACATATACACGTATAGTGTACATGTAATATTTGTATTTTAATGTTAATGTTATTGATTAGAAGTTATTATAATAATGAAAAACTTGTCGCCGTATTACGCCTCGTGAAGAGAACGAATAAAATATTGTCAATGGTTATAAAGTTGAAACCTACGCAGATATAAATGAAACTGTATCAAAATATTTTTAATAGTTTTGAACTTGGATGACATCCAATACACGCCGTGAGAAAACCTATATTTATACAAATTTATTTTCAATTTAGCACTAACATTAATTTATATAGCTGACGGATTAAATTTTACCACCGTCGTAAAGTATTTTGT
This sequence comes from Cyclargus thomasi, assembly GCA_026546445.1. NCBI lineage: Eukaryota > Metazoa > Arthropoda > Insecta > Lepidoptera > Lycaenidae > Cyclargus > Cyclargus thomasi. Next base: position 30,130 of record JAOTAV010005120.1, on the reverse strand, counting down.
TGTATTTCGCTGGCTTTTATTTTATCACTCCACAGGTACACCAAGCAATTATGTACGGTTTGTTTTTCTTTCTTCTTGTGAATAATTAACTTATACATGGGCTAGAGGGGTAACTTTAACCTCAAGTATGTTAAAACGTAACATAAAATGTTAAGTTTAATTTCTTTCTCGTTACGATCATTAATATAATTTAGATAGTTGATTTTCAATTTTCGTGAATTTTAAAGTAATCTCCCTCAAAAGTACGTACAACTCTGCTCTGGCGATGCATTAAATTCAAATCAAATTCTAAATCATGTCATGTATCGTGTCATGAAAGTATTGTGTCATGACGCTGAGCTGACATAAATAATATTTAATTATGTTTGTTTGTCTCCAGTAAATCGTTTATAGTGCTACGCTTCCGACGACTGCTATAAATTATAAAATATTTCAGGCATTCCAGATATATTGCAGGTGCACAGCAGAATATTAGTTATTTATAAAAATTGTTGTAATTTTTTAAAGTGTCCACGACCTTTTACACGTGAAAATTCTAGTGTAGGTCACCTTGACCTACACTAGAATTTTCAATTCGTTTCATTACGACCACAATGTGTTTTTTATTTATAGTTTTGCTTTTTTATTTTGCTTTAATTATGAAAAAGACATAAGTCCCATACTTTGTTTACAATTCTAGATTTATTCTAAGTTCGTTTACGTGGAATTCGAAAACCGCGTAACTGTACGAACCGTTACTATTTTTATTGCACTAATTGACGGTACGAAATATAAATTAAAGTTGTAAATTAGTAATAGATATTATAGCTTACCAAACGTGCCAAATTTATTCAACAGATGTGTTGCTAAAGTTTAGTATTATTACATCCGTGATAGCGATTGTCGTCGTTCCGCTAAAATAGTTTCAAACTTATTATTTACGCTCAAACAAACATTTATATCGTTTGAAGTAGCGAAATTATTATGCATTTATTATAATTATATCTCGGTTCGTGAAATGAGGCGAGGTGAGAGATGTTTATCTGTTCTGAGTTCTGACCTCAAAATAGCTCGGTATCCTACCAACTTTAGTTTGTAAACACTCATAACGCGAGAAGCGCGTATCTGGTTAGCTTCGACACCTCGTAAGTTAGTTTGATGGGGCGTCCATAAATTGCGCAGGAGTCAAGACGTATTTGACTTCAGAAAGCTCTTCAGCCTTCCTAAATTCCTCGCGTGATGTTGTGTGATGTGAAAAATAATTTGAGGGAAATCTATGTATTAAATACGCGAGCGGAAAAATTTGTACCCTTTTTGACGAAAGACGCTTAGATGTAAAAGCATGAAAATTTTTCCAGTTATAGTTAATATGGAAATGGAGAATGTTGTCTAATTGAATTATTTCAAAATATTTTTTCATCTTGCATATTTTTAATAAATAAAACGCTAAGCACACTACAATATTTTGACATGACACGATCATCATACACGAAATAGTCTTTTGTATATATGGTTGAAGTCTGTGATTTTTTTTATTAAAATTTAATGGCCTGGTAATGAGACGAATTGAGAAATATTTATGGTCGTATTTCGACCATGGGGCGACCTCTAGTATTGATTAAAAAGTTAGTATCTCCAAACCTTCACAGGTAGTAAGTTGTAACGGTACTATGAAGTTTCTTACTTAGTAATTTAGTAACTTCATTCTCTTACTTCCATTCTCTACATCTGTACTAATAATATAAAGCTGAAGAGTTTGTTTGTTTGAACGCGCTTATGTCAGGAACTACTGGCCGGAATTGAAAATTTTGTGTTGGTTAGTCCATTTATCAAGGAAGGCTCAATAACATCACCCTACGAGTAATAGGAACCGAGCAGTAATCAAAAAATGTTATAAAAACGGGATAATTTATACAGTACAGCGGGCGACAGCAAAGCTAGTAATCTCTATACAATAGTTACTAACCATTTTCCATTCCATTCCAGCAATAATCTATCTGAAATTTTGCACCCCTTTTTACGAAAGACACGAAGATGTAAAAAGCATGAATTTTTTCCTAGTTATAGTTAATATGAAGGAGAAGCGTGTACACCAATATTATTTTAAAATATGCTTTTGTCTTGCATAATTTTAATAAACAAAACGCTACGCACACTACAATATTTTGATATGACACGACAATCATACATGATTTTTTTTGTTAACGGATGAAGTCCGTGTGTTTTTTTTAATAACATTTAATGGCCGGGTAACGAAACCTTTATGCTAAAATGAAGTCTGTGATTTAGAATTCAGACGAGAATTTGAGAAATATTTCTGGCCGAATTTCGACCACAGGGGACCTCTGGTTCAATTAATTTCGTGTCATCGAGAATGTCGCTCGCAGCAGTTTTGTTGTACCGACGACCATTTTGACGAGGCGGTACCGTAGGTAGATACCGTGGGAAACTTTTGTTTGTGGCTGAGCCATGGGAACCCAACTGAGGCGTGTTAAAAGTACCATTACAAGTAAGATATAAAAACAAGAAAATAAATACTACGCGATTATAATAATCCCATTAATACCTATTATTAAAAATGTGTATTATAAATGTGAAAGTTTGTTTGTTTGGCTTTTGTCTGAACACTGAACTAAACGGATTTTTATAAAATCTAAAAATATACAGGGTCTTCATTCATAAAGGACACTCATAGGATATTTTTATTTTGATTAAATGGATAAATAATTTCCATGTGAGCAAAGCCGAAAGTAAATGCTAGTTATAGTATTTAAAGTGTACACTGTAACTGTACTGTGTTAAGATTAGTGACCATGACCGTGACATTTCAGAGTAGTTTGTAAGATTATTACTGCAGCGGATGTTGTACACAGATATCTCGACCTTTGTGGCTCAGTTGGTAGCTTAAGCCGGGGGTCGTAAGTTCGAATCCCGCCGACGGAGAAAAATTGTTTATTAATGATCCTGAGTCTTAGATGTGTTAAATATGTGTATCATATAATAAAAATCCTTAACTTGTGTATAGGATAAAAGTATTAAATATATTTCCGTTGTCTGGTACCCGTAACACAAGTCCCTCAGGAATTTTGCACGGGGCCAGACCGACGTGGTGTGAAGCGTTCATAGATATTATTATTATTATCATATTGTTACGATACACGATTTTGCGTTTGTCAGATCACAGAGAGGCTTTTCTGGAAGTAGCCCATGTGGCATGTACTGTCCGTAAAAGAACGAACCCATGTACGTTTTGTCGAACGCCGACCGCTCGTTGGGTCGAATCGACGACGTTTCGCTCGCCCCGAGTTTTAATTTTCGGTACAGTCCCGTACAAAATTCAGTACGTAGTACGTACCGTAATGAAACGTGCGCAAATTAAAGAACAATACGAGCGTGCGGCGAACAAAGCACAACGCAACAAAAGTGTACCGCATTTTTGTGGGCCGCGAGTGGAAACCGGAAGAGTTACAGTAAACACTACATTGCGAAATAAAGCAAAACAGTGCGTGCTCTGTTTGTACGCGGCTGTTGACTGTTCCTTATCCACCATCGTGAACTAGGACGGTGCATCGACCCGCCCCCCTCCACCCGGCTCTCGCCCGCTCGCCTCCCGTCCCTCCCCGCGAGATCTGTATCATTAGACCCACGAATAAACAAAACCAGACACAAATTACTAACACTCCACCCGTAAATTTGTCGGGATGGCGCGCACTTGTTTATATAATGCACGCGATTTGTGTTTAAGGAATTTCGACTACGAGGCTATCTCGGATGTTGCCCAATCACTAGAAGTAGATCAGAGACCGACATTCTGCCAGTAATTAGCCATAATTCAGGCGATATGAACATCAAAGTGCGTATGGTAGTAATTTTATAAGATTTTACCAGAGAAAGATGCTAACTTCTGCGCTGATGATGATGTTATGCTTGGCATCATTAACCGTAATATAAGCGCAAAGTGCCGCGGCCTCTTACGTATGCCGTAAAATTTGAAGTACAGCCTTAATACTGCGTATAACATTGGACGTAGGTACGTGCGAGTGAAAACTTTCCAGACTATTGTTCGTGACTTCGACGTGGAAATTAAGCGTGTTTGAATGAAACTCAATATAATGAAACTGAGTTGCGCCAAATTTCGTTTATCGCACCGCAGAAAATTAGTCCTTACTGGGTTAGGAATATCTCTAAACCAAATTTTTGGCCTAAACGAGATTAAGAAAACGACAGAAAGACTTTGTCTATCACTATTTTGCTCCGAAATTGCTTTTTTTCGGAACATTATCGAATTAATAACTACAAGATTTTTTAATGATATTTAAGGGGCAAGCGAGCAGACGGGTTACCTGATGAATAGCAACTGCCGTCGCGAGTGTCCATACACTCACATTTAAAGAGTCGCAAGTGCGTTACCGGCCTTTATGAGGGAACAGGGAATGGGAATAGGAATAAGGGATTAGGGTAGTTGGGCCATCGGTTAACTCGCTCACTGAACGAAACACGGTACAACGCTGTTTAACGCCAGTTTTCTGTGACTTAACCTTACTACAAATGCAACTCAAGGTTGGATACGAGATACAATGGAATGCAATTATCTGGTGTATTTAGATTATTTCGTAACGATTTTGATACAATTTATTGTTTGTATCAGTCGTTCTGCTGCAATGTCGAATTTAAGTGGCATTTATTTGTCCCCGTATAACTCATAAGTATCTATAAATTTTAACGCTACTATAACAGTTACCTTGTTTTGTATCACGTTCAATAGAGCTCTAAATATACTGTCAACTCGAAAATATAGTATTAACTTTTTATGATTCAATTTCATTTTAATTAACAGTATGTTTAGTAATCATAAAATCTCTATTAACATAGCAGTACTCTACATTCAACCTTTAAAATATTCGTTGAGTCACAAATCACATTTCGAATAACTAATGCTGCATGCAAATAGCTGTAAATCTGATACGAGCTTTTCAACGTTGTCGTGTAAAGGTTAAAATTATTTTCGTGTAACTAATACATTATTCCTTTTATGATTATGATAAATACGTGATAAATCGAAAGCCCCGCTTGAATAATGGATAACAAATCTCAGATCGCATCGGCGTTCTATTTTTTGACACAACAAAACAAATGATGGCTTTGTTGGATGTGTGCGTGTGTTGGTGTACTTTAGTGTTGTATATACATACGCTGCATTATAGTCCACAAGTACTTAGTCAACGTACAGCTTAACTAGATTCTATAGTAAAGTCGGAAGTCAAAAAAATATATTTCTTCATTTAAAGGCTATTAATTATTTTATTAAGTCGACCTAGGATGCTTGCGCGACAAATAAATTTCGATGCGTTTGCGGGCGTATTTTTCACATACCTATTAATGTTAAATTTTTAAGAACCTGTTTCAACGATTACATAATATTGTCTATCCATAACTTTATTTGACAGATGTTGTATGGAGAATTTGTCAAAATTGTTGTGGATAGCCTAACAGAAACTTTAACAGTAAGCGTAGAAACAGACCCTAAGTACAGTAACGTATGTCGAAACCTGCCGTTGTGTTAACTCTGTTTTGTTGTGAATGAAGATCTTTAGTTGTGCCCTCAGGTCACGCATTCTTTTGACGAGGTGTTTTGACAAGATATCTTCTAATATACCCGTTATGCGTACATTACTTATAAAAAGATGTTCCATTTTTGTTATATATAGTACTAGCTGTTGCCCGTGACTACGTCGGCGTGAAACTTTATGACATTTTCTTATTACTGATTGGCTCCTTTTGGACGTAGCGTGATGTTAGCTCGTAGCCTTCCTCGATAAATGTACTAACCAACACAAAATTTTTCAATTCCGGTCAGAAGTTCCTGAGATTAGCGTGTTCAAACAAACAAACTCTTTAGCTTTGTATAAGTATATATACAATATTTAAAAGGAAGAAGGTTCGTCTTGTTGACATGCAATAGTAATAATTTTCCTTTGTAAAAATGGCGTTGTTTGTAAAAGGTGCAGTAATTATCGCGTTCGTACTTTGTTTGTTAAGCAGTACAAAGTAAAATGATAAAGCGGGACATAAGTCGGCCCGATGAATATTTAAACATTTTCCTTCTCTCTCTCACACACCCTCCTGCTCTATTTCGCGTTCGGTTTAAATTTTGCAGTAAGCCGGCGCGTAAGTTTACGCTTTACGCTCGTAGCCGAAACGGTAGCCGAGTTACTCGTGAGTAATTACTTAAAGCGGCCATCTTGCGGCGAAAATCTTACAAAATAACGGTTTACGCGCTTCTTGGGCAGCGTCAGCGGCGCTCGTACTAAAGTCATTTGCTGTAATGGTCTCTTCGTCTTAACCACTCCCCGGGAGCTCAAACGATTCTCGTCTCTATAGAGCAGTAATCAAAGTTTGGTTTGTGTTTGTTGTGATCGTTTTATGAGGCTAATCGTACGTCTTCGCTCATTAGAATGTAGATGAAAGAATTTGAAATATAGCATCGTCAGATCTAATTAGGCAAGATGAGCCTTATAAAATTTGTACAGTGTTAGGTTATGGCTCTATTGCACAAATCGTGATCCAATTTTATTACACGTAGCTAAATTCCTTTAATTGTATGTCCAAATGCCTCATTAGTATCTAAATACCTTCTATTTTATTAATTCCAGGAACGTGCTAAGGAACAGTAATAGAACACATATCGATAAAAAATGGTTTGTTTGTTTGTATGCGCTAATCTCAGGAACCACTCGACGGATTTGAATAAAAATTTTTTTGTTTAATAGCTATTAGGTCTAGACAACATATAGGATACTTTTTATCCCAAAAAATGTACGGTTCTCGCGTGATATTCAAATTTTTGCGCAACGAAGTTGCGGGCACCAACTAGTATAAGAATATTTATATTAAAGTAGCTCCTGAAACTTACATTTTAATTTTAGATATATATTATATAATAATTAATTAAGGCTCTTTAAACTTATTAATTAAACATAGCTATCTCGTTTTGAAAGTCATAAGCGTATATTCCACTACAATAACTGGGAGCCGCTAAGTAATTATGTTCAACGTCAAAGTTCAAAAGATACAACTTGCAAAATTAGACTCAACTATTTTGTGACGACTGACGAGTCTGTGAAAGTTTTTGAGTGAATATGAGTTTGTGTACACAACAGCGGCAATATTTAACGAAAATTCATGTTGGTTCAACGCACGGTCTACTGAAATTATTATTACTCATGATTGGCATTTGCAAAATTAAAATAATAATAATAATTAATAATATCTATAGACGCTTTACATCACGTCAGTCTAGCTTCGTGCTAAGTACCCAAGGGACTTGTGTTACGGGTACCAGACCGAAATATACATACATACGTATTTAATACTTTTATACTACACACATTTTTCATTATTTTATGATACACACCCGAGACCCAGGAACATTGAAAAACTTTTTGCTCCGTCGGCGGGATTCGAACTCGCGACCCCTGACTAAAGCTACTAACGCGCTTACCAACTGAGCTACAAAAGTCGTCAAATAACGTTAAATGTGAAAGATGTTAGAGTCAGTCTTATTAATATTTTTAGTTCTTTTAGTCAAAAAGGTTTTTCTCGTAATATTTTTATAAAAAGAACTGAGAAATTTCTAACTACTAAACTGCTTTATGCTTTTTTGTTAGGTGTGACCAAATAAAGTCGAACCCCTGGAAGAAATGAAACTCTGCGAAAGTGGGTTCAAATTAGATCACTGACCATTGTGGTGACATATTTTCAGTTAAGTAAGTTCTGTCCGTAATGTTCAAAATTTTGCCGCGTAACGCCTTTTAACGCATTATCTATTGTTATTTCATGACATTTTAATCGACTAGCATCAATTAATATTGTCGGGCAAATTGTTTGTTTGGCGCATCGGGTGTCGAGCCTGTTGGGAGTCGGGAGGGTCGCGTCACTCGGATTCAACTAACGATGGTGACTCGTGATTTTATTGTTCCCCCGATAATGACCGATGACTTTCTCCCGTTGTCTTTGTTTGCTGGTGACATTGACGGGAGGACGTAATCGCAACCCCCGGCCACAGTAGACATAACCGGTAGGCCGACTTCAAACAGAGTGACGAGCCGGCGCGAGTACCGTTGCGAGCATGCTACGAAGGGCTAAACAACGCAGCGTGTACTGTCTAGCGACGATTTCTGTCAGGCTATGTGAAAAGTATACAAATGACAATAACACTTCTTAAAGACTGTCTGCATGAATTTCCACTAGGTGATATTTATTTTTGCGTATTTGTTTATATTATAGTTTATCGCGATTTTTAATTCTCAGTGCGGATACTCTCAAAAGATTCAATGTGTTGCGAATTACTGATTAAAAGAAAATTTGTGCGGTTAGAAGTGTAGAATGTAGATGTTTGTGTACCGGGATACTGGTTCGTTATGTTTATTGTGCCCCGGCCGCGAGCCAAAGGGCTGCCAGAAAATAAATAATGGCGGGCCGAAACTCGAAGCCGAAAATCGGAGTACCTCGCCAACTTCACCCCTTATTATTAGTTCTCATAAAGCTTAACGTTTCGGGAATTTGTTTACGTCCAAAGTCTTAGGTGAAAGTTAAATTATATCGGGAAGTTTTGACATTCAACGTTTCGTTTAATTATTATTTATCAGTTTTAAAATCTAAGAGGGATTGATCGGAATCGTGCTGAATTTCGTATTCGGTAACTTGTTTTGTGGTGGGCGAAGTTTTGACAGTCTAACAGGTGAAAGTTTTAGATTTGTTCGACATTATGTACAGCTTTTTTGAGAAATATTAGTTGTATAGGTACCAAACATTTTTATATTAATATTATTATACGTATAGAAAACTACATAACCTAAGATATTTTATAAATTCGCTTGTTTTTACCCGCGGCTGCACTCGTGAGAGGTTGGAATTTGAAAAATACTATTTCATGATGTTTTTCCAAGAACATACGTAGCTCATGTACTCACACTCTACATATTTTTAAGTAATTCTGCCAAAAATCAAGTCGAGTGGGTTGCTCCGTAAGGCCGTGGAGGATAAACAAACACTTTCCCGTTTATAATAATATTAGTATGGATCTAAAGTTATTAACGTACCACAGAATATATTTATATAATATTGACATTTCTGCCCTGCGGTTGTCATTACATTACCGTCGATGCGTGCGCTGTCCGCCGTCCGTACGCTCGGCGACGCGCAACGGACGTGGCATGCGTTGGCGCATGTGAGACACCTAGTAATTAACTCGATATACCCTTGAAAGCTTGTTGAAGTTACAAAATAGATAATTATTTGGTTCAGTTCATTAGATTCTGTAGTAAGTCACCTAAGTATATAATATATTTTATGTAACTAGGCGGTGGAAACAAGAGATTATTAAAAAGCCGTTAATAATTCGTCATGTCTATCTATCGGTTTATATGTCACTGCCACTTTTTTCTCTGCATCTTTAGCAATCATATATTTTACTAAAACTTATTAATTATATATGATTGCTAAATCATATATTTAATTAAAAGAATATATTAAAGTTTTTGAATTTCATTACTTTCCTCTGATACTAAAACAATCGGAATACGCTTATACATTGTACTATATTATAATATAACATTTTAATTAAATTAAATCCAAGTTAACAATTGTGCCTACCTACACCAGCGCCGCGCCCCAGGGAATGCACAACCATTGCCTAACATTGGCCGTCCAGTTTCGTCTTAATATTGTAATATGTTATTAAGTAAGAAATGATTGTTAGTATCGTCGGTATTAGACCATGTGTTTGACGTCACGTGATAAATTTATCTACGATTTTATATCGAAAATATTATATTCTCATCTGTACCATCTGTTGCTCTACTTTTTCTGGGCTGGAAATACAAATCTTCGGTTCGGTATTGAGAGGTTTCTGTGTATTGTGACTGACGACGGTAGCGCGACAAAAACGATATCAATTAACTTTTTTCTCGAGTTTGAAAGTTTCCAGTTGCAATCGCCCGAAGCATCGGAGCATTAGAACGTTTTCAAAACATCCGTTGCGATATCGGCATTCGGGACCAGTAAAACGTTCGAAATAATGTACTTTAAAGATAGTTTTATAACTTTCAAATCTTTCGGCTAAACTGGAGGTAACAACAAGGGCTTTTGCAGGCAGCTAGCTAAATATTATGTCACCTAAATTACAGCTATAAAAATATTTACATAAATAGAATAAATTAGAGCCGTTTTTATTAAAAACTCTGGCTGTATAAAGTAAAATTATTTTATTGTGTTTTGCATAGAGCCCGGTATCAACAATGAAATATTTTGAGATCGACAAATGATGCGATATCGGATCGGATGATATAAAAAGGTTTTTTCGCTCGAGATCGTCTTGGCCGTGCGATAGCAGTAGGATCGATTTGTTGTGCCCCATTTTGTTCGGGTTTAAATTGTAACGATTAAGGCCTCCACGATCTCGAGACTCGAGATAGAGAAATTTGTCGCGAAACAAATCGACATTATTTTTCTTTGCTGCATCTCGCGTTGACATTCATTTATGTTTCTAAATATGTAAAGCACAATCATCACTGACTGCCATAGCGATTTGGATGGATCGGGCTGAAATTTCGTATGACGGTAGAGTTATAACGTAGTCTTCCGCTAAGAAAGGATTTCGATGAGCTTCTAGAAGATGAAAATTCATTAAAAAAATCTTCTTAACACTAATGAAGTTACAAGAAATACAAATAATATTGAATTTCATTTAATAATAATAATTCGAAGAGATAAAGACTGTCTAAAGTTAGCATTTATTTTAATATTATGAGCGGTTTTTAGTTTAATATTATAAAGATTATGAGCGGTTCTCTGTGGTTCAAAAGTAAATCAAGTGTGTTTACTTATTTAACCCTCGAATGCTCGCACTCCGGATGCCACATTCCCACAGTTTTTATTATGATAAAGTTTTGTTTAGGACGGGGAGTACCTCGATCACTTCACACCCGAGTTTGGGAATGTTAGCTCCTCGGAACATTGGATATGAATCTTAATGACAAACTAATGATGGAATATGCTACTTTGAACATACTTTAATGCCCTACGGATAAACTGTAAATTTTAGAAAAAAAATTTAAGTCTTGTTGAAAAGAGCATAATAAATAAAGCAACATGTTAGTAGAGGTAAATAAAAAAAAATATAAATTCAAATATTATAATACATACATACAAAATAAATAGAATTATAATGTCAAGATTAGATTCATTAACATGCAAATTGCCGCAAAAAAAACGAATGACATAAGAGCACGTCGAAACCGCGAACAATGTAGTTTATGTTCCCGCCGATGTTTAAAAGAATCAACAGTCAACTACGTCGTAAAAGCCGGGAGTCGGGACGTAAACAGACATTACACTCATTCGCTTCCCCTCTTTTTTGTTTCCAAATAAAGAGATCTAAATCTTTAACACTGTCGGTACTTAGAGTTTGTGAGACTAATTATTTTAATTGCCGCCGGTGCCGGTGAGGCGTCGCGAATTAATTACTGCGAGTGTTTTCTGACCTCTGCGTTTTAGGGTTAAAGGGAAAAGTGACATGGAGTAGAAAATTAAATAAATTAAAAAAAAAACATTATTTTCATTTTCAGAAGCATCTTCATGTATAAAAAAAAAACAAAGATTAATTGAAATTACAAAGAGAAGTCGGAAAATAGCTTCACAGATTTCTCGTTTCGTGTATAAAATCCACGGGGTCGTATTAAAAAAACAAATAATGCCAGTCAATGGTACAACTCAATATTGGCTATTGTTTCTCGAGTGGCATTTTTGCCCATTGTCTTGCTCTGCCTTTGATTTCACTTAACAATCGGAAAAGATTTCACTTCTGACGATACAAAGTGAATGATGTTGTAACCTGCTTATTAGTTAATTCCTAATCATGATGAGCTTTATGGTTTTACTTTTTTTTTTTGAGAATATTAGAAGAAACTTTTGAATTTGCAATACGTTTATCGAGATAATATTAAGACGAGACCCGCAACTTGGTTCCGTCAAAATGCGTTTATCGTGCGGGATCCGCGCAATTTTCAAAGTATTTGCGCCAAATTTCAACAATATTTGTCCAGATGTTGGGGCGTGAAGAGGAAAGAGTAAGACACACAATGACATCCTGTAAGGATCTTTACTTAACTAATTAAGTAAAGATTTGACTCTTTCATTCGTATCGTCAATCAAATAATATTCTCGTTACCATGTCGTAGTTAAGCCATTACATTTATCAATTATATCAATTGCAATAATAAACGCAAACGTGGTTTTTAATTACTCGTTAATATTGAGTTATATTATTATCAGCGCGTATGTTTAATTTATTATCAGTTATGTTATTTATTAAACCTTACATTTAAACTACTGCTTTAGTAATTTGTGCATGCAATGTAAGTTGTAACATCTTGCAGAATCCGTGCGAAGTGCACGGTTTCTGTAAACAAACGGTCCTTTAATAAAAGTGGCAAATAATCTTTTAGGCAATATTTTATCTATATCTGTATCAAATTCTGTGAAATTAGTTTTTCATTGTAATGAATATGATGTATTTAAGTCAGATATATTATATATCACACTAATATCATAAATTTAAAGTTTCTTCGTCCATCAATTACACAGATACTGCGTTTAATTTGATAATACATACTTTGATTTCGTTAGTCTGTACGATGAGTAATAATTTAATTCAACGTGGGCAAAGCCGTCGGTGAAATCTATTTATTAATAGAGCTTATTCACTTTTGAAATTTTAAAGTAAATAAGCTCAATGTTTCCATCGAGCTTTGTGTCATTGTTTCATAACATTTTCATCAGTCTCACATCTACTGTTATAAAGTGTACTTTATAATAAGCTAATAATGACTTGTGTGCGAAATAGTTGTGACAAAACATTAACGATGAAAAACGGGAAAAGTAGAACAATGTGATACACTGAGAGACCCACACATAAATATAATACTATAATGACTTTATACAGCCGTGCTAGTCTGACAATGAATGTGGAAAATTCAACACAATATGAAGCTTTTTTCATGAATCATTATCATGTATAATAAACTTAAGTTTTAATATATGATCGACTCTAAGAAACTTTACAGAGTTTTAAATTTGTTATAAGTAATAAAACTCATAAATTTCTGCGCGATATAAAACAGCAGCGTTATGAAAGAAAATTAATTATTTTATTGTATTCGTGGACTTTTTACGCCTGCGTCATAGTTCTATAAAGAGAATTATAATTTCTGTAATATGACCTCGCGTGTACATAATCACCTAACTGTAATGAAATATCAAATGAAAAAGCGTAATTATACATAAATCTCCTCGCATGTCGGAACATTGTTTTCGTTACATATAAAACGCTTTTTATGGTTCACTACTTTTAAAAATTTCTTAATACTAGAGGTCGCCTTGTGATCGAAATTCGACCATAAATCGAAGTATATAAAGTTATGTATTTTTCTTCAATTCAATCACAGACTTCAATTTGCCACAAAGATCTAGTTACTAGGACATTAAATTTTATTTAAAAAATATACATAGCGTTTTATTTACTAAAAATATGCAAAATTAAAGCATATTTTAAAATAATATTGGTATTCCACGCTCCTCCTCCATATCAACTACAACTGGGAGAAATGCTTTTATATCTGCGCGTCTTTCTTAAAATGTACTTGTATAATTTCTGAAAATATGACATCTATACATAGGTATTTTTCTAATTGCACATAAAAAGTAAATATTTGTGAATGATAAGGGAAGGTTGTCAGAGAAATTATACAAAGTTCTCTGATCATCGGAACATATAGAGTGATCTTGCTGTTTAAAGCGACACTGCTTTATAGACAAAACTAATTAAAAGTAAAATTGATGTAGGTATACACTGTTGAGAGTTGAGCAACTATGGTCAAAATGTAATGAAGAACAGTGACCCGACTTAGAAGAATTTGAGAAATTGATAGGTTTCACGTAATGCTTTGTCGAACGCTTAGACTGTATGTTCAGGTCGTTCGTCCACCACTGTCAACCGAGAACGAGATTATTTCGGACCGATAAAATGCAACCTTGTGATCTAAGCTATAGGTTTCATTTTCTAGCGGCGTAGACGAAAATGAAACCTGTCGCCTATGTGATACAGTGGCATTCTATCGGGCCAAAATAATCTCGATCTCGGTTGACGGTGGTGCTGGACAAACGGCGTTAGAGCCCTTTTGAAGTTATCAAAGCCGTTTATAGTATATACTCTATTTGAAGTCGGCACACTCTTCGTATGTCTATTCTGCTAGCTGCATCTTACGCAACACTTGAATCTGTCAATAGCTGGGCGGCAATTTGCTGATATCGGATGAAGCCAATAGGTTCGGATCAAACGCTTTGTTACGTAGTTTACAGGTTCGCCGAACATTGTGTCGGGCCGCTGCGAGGCGGGCTGCTTTTATACGTAAGTTTTTACTTCATATCGTGAAAATTTTCATTTTGTTATATACATAATAAAAAATTATAGCTTTTAAAAGTAGGCAGATGACAAACCTACATTATTTGGTCGGCTTATGAAATACTTACACGATTGGAACGTAACTTTAAAAAAAAACACGATAACACGACCAAAGAACGTAGTACCTCAATAATATATAAATAAGCGGCCTACAATGGATATATTATGGATTTGGTTCTAACTCCTAAGGGAGAAATCACGTCATTTTTCGACGTCTGTACTTATTGTAAACCTCGGAATTAGTTACACCTTCATTCGGCCAACACAAACATTATGTCAAGGTTAAGCTATTTTTACTCATTGCTTTAAATTAATTCTTTTAATATGTAAGTGTAAACAATATATAGAGATTGGTAATGCATTGAATAATGATTCATGTTCCTAAAAGTTTACTTCACAATACCACTTAAAATATGATTTTATTTGGAGCTACTTCTAACAGATTATTTCTTGTTTCAGGTAAGCTGCTCGTTTCTAAACCAGATTATTTTATTTTGTAAGTAGAATTTAAGGAACCTATCGTACGGATGTAAATGTGACATTTCCATTTCCATCGATTGTTTTTCGTAACTTCTATAAAAAGGTATAAATTTTCCGAAACTTCAGCAGCGGAGATAAAAATTTTGACGACTGTAATTCGTTACCTCGCCTAACATAAAAACCTGAAAAATGTCGCACGAAAACTTAATTCGTCGCGAGCAAATTCGGTCACAGTTTCACACTGGACCGGCTAATTTTACCTGTGGCTTTACCATGAGTTTGAAGCAAAATAATTTTTCGATACTCGATAGCGACTATGTAAATTTTTGTATGGCAAAATGTTACAGCGCCTCTTGCGGTCACTTGCGGAACTAAACTTGCTGTACTAAAAATTTACGCAGTTGTTTATCGAGTTTCGACAAATACTATTTCTTCAAACTCCTGGTAGAGCTACTGGTTCCGAAAGAATAACAAGTTCTTAGTTCCGTTTTGCGACTGCAAAAACTCTAACTTTCGACTTTACTTTTTATCTGTTTTTCGACAATGTTTAAATTAGACCGTTTGTAAGTGGCAACGGTTTTTTAAAGGCTTTAAATAAATCTTTGTGGGACTCCAATGCCTTTATTAACCAAAAGTTTTAGTTAAAGTTAGGACATCTATAGATGAGTTGTTTACATTAGTGTTTATTGAAATAGACAGAGGATTTTGTTATCCAATGCACCGCAATAGATACGCCTGTGTCAACAACCGCGATGATTTCAAGCTAGTTCTTGAATTTGGCCAGCTGCAGCTGTTAAGGAGTTATTTTCAATCGCGCCAAAAATATGTAAATTTTCTGATCCTGCAAATCTAAAGACTGATCTTGCAAAATTCCTTTTGTTTTAAGCAACGAATCCAACATCGTTATCCATACTAATAATATTACCATGGAAAAGTGTGTTTGATTGTCATTCCTTTACGAACAAACAAATTACTTCCAATCAAATTATCTACTTGATTTTTGGCTTGAGCTTAGTTAATAGGATGGAGAGTAACATAGGCTACTTTGATCTTACAAAAACATCATGTTCGCAAGCGAAGCCGCGGGCAAACGCTAGCATTTAATAAATATAGAAACGTCTTCGCGTCATCGTTGTATGCGGAGTTTTAACAATGTTGTAGAATGTTTTTATTTTGACCCCGTTTTGACATTTCCATCAATCGGTTCCCTGCGGTCGCCGCTAGAAACGTTGTATCATTTTATATCGTCCCCCTGAGAGTGGGCACGTGGCCCGTCCGCTCGCCTGTGTGTTTTCTATTTGGGTTCCGCATCCGAAGGGTTAATAACGAAGCCCAGACTTCGTTGTCTGCTATCAGGGTAATGTTGCAATTGGAATTCATATTTTTTTTTCCTTTAAGGCTCAAGACTATAATCATAGATACTAAAATAGTCAACTTTAAATCAAAAAGTATTGGAGTCATGAGCGACTCGTACATGGCTTGATTTTTTATTAGGGTTTCGTAAGTCTTAAAAACTTCTACACTTATACAATCTCCCCTCACTCCTGACGCCTGAAACCTTATTAAGGCAAGAACTTGAACTTAGCGAAACTCACAAAGCGGCCTAAGTAACGTGAATTCTAAAGCAATTTTTTTGCACCTGACTCCTGGGATGTTATTTAAAAGTTGTCGCTAATTAAATATATTTTTGTGAATCTTATATTTTTTAAATCTGGATATCCAAATCTGAGACTTAACTGCATTGTCAGTCTGTCCTTTGCTTATAAAAGGTCTACTTTTGATCAATTTACATGTGTGTCAATTTAGTGTGAACATTCCGTTGGCAGCTATTGTTCAGTTCACGCGCTCGGAACATGATTGTCTAGGAAATTAACCCTTCAGATGACCTGTGCCTAATGAACACGTCAGACACGCCACGCGGTAGTGTCCTGTACCGACCGCAACGCATAGGGTTTTCGTCATCGGAGACCTAGGGTTGGCACGCTTCCGGTTAAAATCGGATTATAAAGACAGATATAACAATGTGGTTTGACAAACAATGTTTCTTCTAACTATGGTGTAAAATATTTCAAGCCCCTCCTGAATTTGACGAAACTTCCGGTCAAACTAGTTGTTCTATCCAACTTTTCCTGCCAACCCTAGCCCGTCATCGGACACCGAGCTCGCTGGACGGAAGTTGCGCGGTACGGTTTCACCCGCGGCGACTGTATCGCGGTCTCGATTTCACCGCGTATTCGATTGCAGTGTCGGTTTTTGAATCAGCTGATTGGATTTCGAACTAAATCGTACCATACTACAGTATATATATCTTACTACTACAATACTGCCCTATGTGTAATGAGAAGATTGCCCAAAACTTATATAACGAAGAATCCTGCGTCCCATTAAAATATTTCAGAAATCGACGTGACATAACACATCTAAAATTAGAATAAAAGTGGACGGGTCAGTGCCCATACAGCGCGTGCTGCCTTGTTATCTAGAATAATGCAACCCTGCATTTTTGTATAACTTTCAATTATGTTAAAATAATGTAATAATGTAAGTTTACGACGTGACATCCTATGGAGCGCGTGGCTCGATCTTATATCTCATATCCTATTTAGCTATAGTATTCCTGTGTATGGAATTAAAATAGGATATTGGTGATCTCTTGTTTATCTCTATCCCAACCCCGAACAACATTTTGTAATTAAGATTCAAATTAGCCTGTGTTCTGACGGAATGTCACACTCCATTAAGGCACTTGGATAAACGAAATCTAACCTTTAAAGAAAATGGGTTTAAAAGCATTATATTCCTGCACTAACAAAAGGCTCTCAATCAAATCATATGATCCTACAAAATTTTCACCTCAGTAAAATTCTGTGGAAAAAATTAAGCTTTCTGATGTCTTTTATTAATTATTTAGATTTAATACTAATTCTTATTAACAGCCTTTTACACAGTGGTCATTTAGTATATAACAGTCTATTTTGTACAGATGGTTAACTGTACACTTTTATTGCTTTTAAACAGATTTAATAATGGCGATGTTATTACTTTGCTGGATTTTTTAATTAAGCGCTTATGTAGACCTGCTATATTTGCTTTAACATCTGGCTATTTTATATTTCAGATATTAAAATGCGGTATTTTTTTCGTCTCTACATTTTGCGTACATATTTTCTTAAGAAGTTTTCCTAAACGATATTGTAATTAATGTCTACGTTTGAAAAAATATTGTTTATTGAAATAAGCAATATGAGCAATAGCAATGTTTTCCGTATTCGGTTTCCGTACTCGTTTTTCGCTTTCGGACACCAGTAATATAAAATGCGGATTTCGATCCGTAATCCGTACGAGAAGAAAGTTAATGTGTGCGCTAACTAATGTATTGTTGACTGATTCAATGCATTTGAGTGTCCGAAAACAAAATTTTGCATTAGGAAATCTAATATTAAAAACGTACGCCTGCGGCCGGTCTAAGGCTTACTAAGCTCGTTATATTATGCGCGTGTGTTAAGTATTAATGTTTCTATACTGATGCTTTAAAATTAAATCAAACCCAGTTACCAAATAATATTATGACAATTATTGCTTAAATATTAAATAGCTAACGGCACATTTGTCATTTTCAGTCTACCGCAAACATTTGACTGTATTGAATTATTAAGTAGGTATAGTCGTGTTTTGACATTTATTAATTACGTGTACATACTGTCGCATAATTGTGTAAATATTGTATTTGTTTTCACTGTTTTTTTTTCATTATATCTATTATATAAAAATAAGTCGGGTTTTAATTTCTGACGACTTCAGAACGCACAAGCCGATTTCCAGTGCTTTGCGTTCTGAGGTTTATAGCAAAAGAGGTTTATACAAAAGTTTCAAGAGAAAGCAGGAAATCATGGAAAAAATTTTTATTCACATACAACGCCATCTTTGATACGTAGCAAGCACTACAACGGCGCTTGACAGTTACGAGAGCTTATAGAAAATAATAATTCTCATCTCTGCTTACCACGCGGACAGAGTCGCGGGCAACATCTAGTACTAATATAATTTTGAAATATTCCGGAATGGCACAAAATATTTCGCTGATTTTAATCTTAAAAAAATAATAATAATCTTGGTAGTTCAAGAAATACTTATGTTAGGAAGGAAGTGATTGCAATGTGCAGGCTTGGAGAGACCTGTTAAAAGAGATGTTATCGGTTTAAAATATATTTAAGAACTGATTTATGAATTAATTAACCTTACAATAGTAGGGAGGTGAGACACATACTACACCTCCCCCGTTTTTTTAGAAAAAAAAATACCAAGTCATCGTATGACTAAATATTAATTGTATATTCTATAATATAAAGTCATTTCATATTTCCACAATTCATATCATCATTCCAACTATGCGACGAAGGAATACCACCAAAACATTTTCATATAAAAATGTTCCCAAGGCTCTCGATTATAATACTTATGTTATAGAGTTCTATCCTTGAGTCTATGAAATATCAAATAAATAATAGCAGTGAGCGGCAACAATGAACATAGTTGCAGGTGTACTCAACTATGAGCAGTTTGAGTACTCGTTCGCGTGGTTTGCCGTGAAAGAACGATTTCGAGATTAGCTGTGAACTAGATCAGTGACTTACTCAACGCGTTTCTCACGACATTCAACAAAACAACAGTTGTTTGTGGTTCCTTACACCGCCTAATATAATACGTTACTTTTATGAAACTCAGAGAATACGTAATGTATCGTGTGCAGTAAATTTTACTTGTTGAATTCGCCGAAACGAAAACCTACGAGAGTCAAATGAGAAATGCAGAAAAATTGAAGACGTAAAAAGAGTTTATTGTTGTGATAAAATAGACGTATAAATGACAAGGAAAAGATCTCATAAATTATTATGTCCTTCCGCGCTTGAAGAGAGACAAGGAGAGGCGATATTAAATTCCACCGTATAACGTCATACACTATATGATGTAACACGCACACGACGGATTAAAGTGCTACGTCGAGTCGTTAATATTTCCATTACCAGTAAGAAGCAGACGCTGACGACTGAATGGGAAAGAACAATTCGTATCTTCGCTAGAGCAAAGTGACTCTATCCGATTGTTATTTTCCTGAAGTTTTATTTCGACGTCCGAGTGGCATTGTGCTCGCGGACCGAGAGCACTGATTACTACGCCTCGCCTCAAGGCCGACCATTGTTCTACGCTGGATTCTTGCACGCAATCCCGTGCTGAGGCCGTTTTTTCCATCAGATTATCTCCGATGATGATGCTCTACGTCGAGTGTGCTCTATAGTAGAGCATACTGTAGAGGACGTCAACGGCTAATCTAAGTCCAGGGTCATCGGTAATGCGGCGCTTATCGACCGTAGACATTTGTATTGGCTTAGCGAAACCTTGAAACTTTCGCAAGCGCCGAGGAAAGTGACTTACGCGCTCAAGATAACGACCTATTCGCAAATTTAATTAACAAGTATTAGCGATAGCTCATCTACATTCTACACTGTGCTACATTTTTCAATAAGAAGAGGCGTAAAAATATGCCAAGGATATAATGTTTAATGTTTCGCAAGAATACAATCCTCATATTATACTTATCATTCGTTTTTGCTCTAAAACAAAAGCCTATTAAACTTTGCAAAAACAATCTTCAATAATACAAAACAGCGTACAAAACAAGCTTATTACAATGTAGTTAAACAAAGACGCAAACCGCAGAAAGAAAAATTTGAAAATTCGGGAGAAACATCTGCGCACAACAGGTGTGTTGTCCACCCAGACTCAAGTAATGCCCGAAACGCCCGTATTTACCGGAGATTTACTCCATTTAATCGGAATCGGAACACGGAAACAGGATTCTATTGTGACATCACTAAACCCGAAAATACGACTGAAAACACCGAATCATTACTCCACTCCTGAATACCAAAGACCGATTGCTGCCATCTATTTATGGCGGAGGTTTTCACATCAGGTTTGAATGAATATAATGAGTTTCGGTGTTCCGTTTATCTAGACTGTATATTGAATGATGACGAGAGGTATTATCATGGCGTCATTACACCTAAAGTAATTAGTAGAGCCGTGACGGACGAGACCGGAAAGTGAGGAAGTGTCCGAGTTAATGTCGGCAATGTGTGCGCTCGCTCACGTCCGTCGACCAACCATGTATGAAATTAAACGGACCGGATAAAACAAGCGAACGGGCCAATAATAGGGGATAAAAAATTCAGCGCACCGTCCAGAAAACGGTATCGCATAGATTAATACAGGATATTTAATATGCTTCCTTTTATGGCCTTGGTTCCCGTGCAATAAACAAATTTTGGCGCTATGGAGTTGCGAGAGTTATGTAGTTCTACATTTTTTTTTATATTACTGGTCAAAGCCACAGATAGTGTAGATATTAGTTACTAAGCTTAAGCCTCCCTCCCCCCGCCGCCAGATACGCCACTGCAGATTCTCCATACTTGTGGAAGTGGTGTAACAGGCCCAAAGTATTCTTTGGTTATGGGCTCTGATAGAGTTTTCAAATTTCGAAGCAGCGCGTATGAGGCAATAGGCATGAGTCTGTATGACATCAGTGCATCAGTGCGGTGATTTTGCCGTCACGTGTGAGCGCACGCGCCATTGTGTCGTGGTCGACGGCGCGCGACGACCGGACGTGGCCTGTCCCCAACCGCGCTTCCGTTAGGCACCGCGCCTCGAGATGGGGGAAAAGGGGAAGATGAGGTAATCTATGAGGCTCTATAACCATTATGTCGCTACCATTAAGATCCAGTTGGAGGTAATATAACCCTGAACGATGTGGATTATGTAAGTTGCGTTTGGTCCGTTCCCAACCGCTTCCGTTGAGCACCGCGCACTGGAGATAGAGAAAAACGACAAGATGAGGTCTATAAAGCTCTATAATTCACAGGTTCGACCTATAATGGACACCAGCTTCTCACATTTACACTAGACTGTAAGAGATTTTGATGTATATGTGTTTTTCTTTTTTGTGTTAATGAGGAGAAATAAAGTTATTATTATTATAACGTTGGTCTGTTCCCAACCGCGCTTCCGTTTAGCACCGCGCCTTGATTTTGGCCAAAATAATATGTCTATCATATTATCATATGCTTCATGTTATCACCGTCTAAAAACTCTCTTCTACTCCTATTTATTTTACCATTAGTAATACAATAAAATTATCTAATATCTGTTCACGTGCGTATCAGTATTCCATGTCTCAACTATTTGATTTACAGGGATCAAAAACGTTATAATCCTGTACGTGTAGCGGCGCGCGGCGAAATTTAATTTCCATTCATACCAGTTGATCCGTTTAAGCGGCGAATAACAAATGAACGGGTTTTTTGTACGAAATTTTCACATACGAATGTTTTATTCCGTTTGGCGTAATCCCGGGAATATTAAATATTGTTAATGATCCAGCTCCTTCTTTTCTAAACGGGCTATAGCTCTGTTTTAGCTGAACAAATAATTCTAAGGGCTATATTTAAAAGAGCTCCATGAAAATCTTTAGTCAAAAGTATCTTATATTATTGAGTCTTAGTAGTATCTAATAATTTGTAATTTATGAGTTACCAATCAACCATCTTTGCTCTCAGACAACTGCATCAGTTTAGACAAAGCTTCCACGCTATGAATTAATTAAAGCCCAAACAATTTGCGCGTAATATCTAGTTGTATAATTAAAGATCACTTTAATTTGAATATAGAGTAACCGCGGTTTATAATTAAGAATTTCTAGTGATTTCGGGTGAATTTATGGCGCAATAAACGCGGAGGGCTGGTTAAAATTCAAAGTGGAGCATTAGCGAGTAGCGAGCTAAGCCGCGTGCATATAATGGAGCCGCCTGTTGCGACATCTACAGGGAACTAGGCCCGTGACACTATCGACTTAATTAAACCAGAATTTTAACCGGATTCGGCTAAACAGATGTTGGCTTAGTTTAATTTTCATCCGAGTTAATTTGGAAGGAATCTTTAGTTTGTTGTTACAGCGATATTAGACTTTATATTTTATACTAAGCGATATATACGATACTATATAAAGAAATTCGTTTTTTTAATGATATTTAGAGGGACAAGCGAGCAGACGAGCTACCTGATGGAAAGCAGGTCGCCCATGGACACTCGTAACATCCGTAGAATTGCAAGTACGTTGCCGGCCTTTATGAGGGATTAGGGAAGTTGGGCCACCGGTAAACTCACTCACTGAATGAAACACAGCACAATGCCAAAATACTTCTTGATGCGAGTAAAGCCGGAGGAAAAAGCTAATGCATCAATAAAATACCAAAGCCTATCCTTTTCCACAACATTTATCTAAATAACAGATAATAAACAGCGGAGCGTAAGCTGCTATGGATAATTTCCGCTTGTAAAGTAGACGGACGTTAAGGATCTAGCGATACGCACGCGAAGGCTGCGGGAAACCGCTAAGTGCCCGCTGTAAAACAAAAATTATACAAAATTATTAAGTAAAATTGAAAATCGATTGCAAAGAATAAGCAACATGATTGACTTTTACAGATATCCTCAGATATTTAGGCAGAAAAAATTAAAATACCAAAAAAACTAGTAATTAATCGATTATTAACGACACCCACACAGACAGAGATCTTTTAACTTTTTTAACTCATACGTGTGACGGAGGTAACTTCTTCGGCATAATCTATTGTATAAAAATAAGTCTGGTTTTCCTTCCTGACGCATAATTCAGAACAGCATAAACCGATTTCCACGATTTTACATTCGTTAAAAAGGTCTCGGGCTCCGCTTGTAGCGGTCGTAAAAAAAATTGAAAAAATCTCAAGAAAAATGCAGGAAAACAGGGGAAAGACTTTTTTACGTACAGTGTTTGCTCTGAAACATAGCATACACTTCAACGGCGCGTGATAGCTACTCATTGTACTAAACTCGGTTAATTTCTCATTTAAGAGCTTTCATTGTTAAGGGATCAGTGGTCACTTAGTGTTATAAGCAGTTAATTTTGTTAAAAACATCCCATCTTTGTTTACAAGCTGACGTCGCTGGCAACTTTATGTTTGTTAATGTTGATTCTCTTCAATAGATCATTTGTATTACCTTCACGTTAATTAAATTAATAATATGTATCGACACGTGCGCATCACTAGTTATATTTTCGAGGTCATAACGTGACATGAGCTCGAGGATGATTCAGCGCGCTGCGCGTGCGCATACATAGATACATATCTACATGTAGATTGTACGTACGTACCGTACGTAAACAAGCTCTACTACAGCTTCATCTTATTAGGAATTACATTGTTAAATTGATTACTAGCTTTTGCTCGCGGCCTCGTTCGCGTACAATTTGAAAATTGCGCATAAATACGAATTATCTTGTAGACTCCTTCAGAAAACTTTACTCTTCATACTTTTAACTAAGTCTATGCCAAAAGCTATGTTTATCGGTTGCTACGTTAAGGAGTGAAGGAAGGACAAACAAATAAATAAACACACTTTCCTATTATGATAATATTAGTGATGATAGATGTTGCATTGCCCGCAACTTTCGTTGATCGAACATTTTGACGAAACGAAGTAAAGCTGTATATGACGTTCTTCTATCTATTTCTATGTAATATTAATATGGATATCTACTCAATGAGGTGTAAAATAAGTTTGCAAAGAAATGCTAAAACTTTAAAGCTTTATGTCGGCAAAGTACAAGTAAACGGAACTTTTGAGATCAAAGACTTTTGTCCACAAACAATTTCTTGCGAAGTTTGTCAGTTCTCGGTTGGTTCGTTATCATAAGTTTTTATCAGAGCTACTGCAATTATCAAAATATGTATGATCAAGTATCATGTAAGATCTAGATAGACAAACGGCGTGAAAAAATCATTAAAGTTTTTTCACGCCGTTTGTCTATCTGTATTCGCAATAGCTGGGAAATTCTGAGAATATAGTAACCCAAACATTACAATATTATTAGTTTACTAAATGTTAGCCCAATAAAGTATGTTGTTACTCAAAACGGTACCCATTACTATAGCGAACGATTGTATGTATATCTGTCTGTAAAATTTAATAGATATCGTCGTTGGAGGCTGAACAGTGAGACGTCCCGAACAAGGTCCCATTTGAGGAACTTAATGGCCCGCGCTCGTAAAGGGAGCACTAAAAATGATTTATACATGACCGTAAAGGGTTTTAAAAAACTGTTTCATATGTTTCTTCCATACACTTTAGCTAAGGGAGAATGGGAGGAGTTAATCCAGTAATAGTCCAGTTATCATAACGAGGACGAGGGCCTATTTCATCACTTCCTGATAAGTTGTAGATAGCCGATCGGTCCCTTTATCTATTATTTCACATTTATGTGATGCTATAATTCATAATGATGGTCATTAATCTTATTAGAGTTGTTAAAACTTAAATATAACACATAAATATTATGTACCTACAGACGACATATATTAGTCGGGGAGCCCAACAGGGGATTCTGTGATTTACTCGAGCTCGTCAGATTAAGCTTGTGTAAGCTCTCTACATGTCTCTGGCTATCATATGTATAACAATCAGATTTCGAAGTTAGTTTGGTACTTAAAAAGTTATTTTTAAGTACATAAATGTCGTCGAAACCGTCCTTTTAATATAGGGGATGTTAAAAATACGCCAAAAAACACTTCTATATAAGGTAAAAAAAATTAAAATGTGTAAGCTTTTAAAACATAGAACAACAAAGTATTTTCGTAACCAAGCTGCCTAGATATTTTATGCCACTTTCAACTAAACGCTTTAGGCTTCTAAAAGCATAGAATAAATGTTCGATGTAAACAATTTTTCAAAGAAATTTCTTTTGTATAACCTTAAAATTGCTGTAGCGTCTTACAGCGCTAAAATAAAAAATGCCCTTATTATATTTTTTAACGTTTTACCTATTCTGCAAAACGCACATAGGTCTCCACGACACTCGAGAGACAACGAAAATAGCACTCTCACCTCCCCTGCTACAATATTATTGTATGATGATTAATTACTTTATTATTACAATTATCGTGGTATCGGACAACTCTAAGGTACAATATTGTAGTAAGCATAATAATATAGCTAGGTGAGGACCGCAGCTTTGTTGTGCAAAAATTTGTCTATCAGGCAGAAACCGAAATTTTTTTTAGGATAAAAATTCCTAAGTATGCATATGAAATTTGATTAAAGTTGGTTTAGCGGCTCAAAGAAGAACAGGTAATAGACAAATAGACACAAACACTTTCTCATTTAGTAGGTATGGTACAGATATTATAGCTAATAATTAGTCAGATGCTTGATGCTTTCAGAAAAAGATTAACTAATTATTCAAAAAGTTCATTGTTTGTACTGGAGAGGGCTCGTAACACTGCCCAACAGCCCGTAGTTATCGATTAAATAATCAATACGGTAAAAGGCTTAGTTGCTAATACGATTAGTCTGCCATTTATACAAACTATTATAGTGCTTACAATAAAATGTTACTATAGAGTACGCGGTAGATTGTGTTTTGAAATATTTAATTCGCGCTATTTACCTACTTTATTCACATGGTTATTTGTTATACTTAAAAAAATTATGAGATAAAGTTTTAACCGTAAAAAAATATTTAACCGTCGCGAGGCATAGGAAGAATAAGAAATTATTTCAGTTTGTATACAAAGATATGGGCTTTTTGTAGTTCTAGAGCTACAGTTGCTATTTACGTTTAATTTAAAAATTTATTGATTGATATTAGGTCATTAATATTCTTAGCGCAAAGTAATAATTCGGCGAGCATTTGGATGATGTCGGTCCCGACAGACGGGAAGTCGTAAAAGTGCGCGTGCACTGTTGTCTGTCATACGGGCGAGTGTGTCCGCATTATTATAATGTTACGTAGTAACTATGGTATAATGGGGGAAAAAGAGAGTCAATTGACGGATCCACGACATTTGGTTGGAATATGTTATATTCCTTATAAGCCGTGATCTGTCGCCCGAGTTTGATTTAACCCGACCAAATTAGTTACATACACGATCTGTATCTGTTTCAACTTCTCTGATTGTACCTACAACGCGACGGGTCTCAAAGGAGGCGACAACATTCATATTATTAGGCGACTCCTCGATTTCCCACTCGACGCTATTAATTGTTTCTCAAAATTATATTAATCACTGTAATATTAGTATATTATATCACTAGGTATCGAAATATCACTAACTGCTTTGATTGCGGGGGAGATGGCTTTAGGGGGTTTTGTAATTAAATATTGCTGTCATTTATTTTTTTTAAGTAAAAAATTTTAGGATTCTGCCTAAAGATTTCGCCTTTTTTCGAAGGGAGAATTCCTATCTGTATAACTAAATTATAACTTTTGCAGTTTAAAAGCGTCTCTGTTACGTTGAATCTCACTGAAACATAAAAAGTTAAACGTGTGGAGTAGACGTATAATAAATTAGTAGCCCCCACTAAATGTAAAGTTTCTGTGACATTTCATCGAAATCTGTCTCGTAATGACTGAAAAATGTGTCGTTTGTAAGACAATATTGTAGTGATTTTATAATTTTTGTCTATAATCACTTTTGTTATACTTTATGTTTCCTTTTAACGTTTCTCGTCCGGCAGCTAGAGTCGGTGTTATTGTAATATTTTAGTTTTATCGCCTCAATAAGTGCTTTAACGATTCTATCACTTATTGTTATTTGATTGTTTCGTAAATTTTGCGATTTAAATGCGATGATGATAATTATATTAAGTAAATTTGTATTTTATGTTTAAAATACAGCAAATAAAGTTGCGTAAATTATCTTTTTTTTGTTACAAATTTTGTAATATTATGCATTTGAAGGCCAGGATATATAAAATTTCAGTGACATGTTATGTTGACAAAAACACGTGTCAGATTAATATATAATTTATGTACCACCCCATAGTGTAGAAAACATACCTACGATTTTTAACAAGGTAGAGCTGTCATTTATTGCCTCTAAAATATTCTTTTAATGAGAACCATTTTCCGGTGAGTTGAAAGAAAACGCAATCAAATATCGCATGACTTTCATAGCTCGTACTGAACTAATGGGAATCTGTTATATTTAGGTTTTACAGCTTCCGTTAAAAACACTCATCCGGAGTAATTTTATAACGTTTGTAAAAACACGAAAATCTCTTGACACACTTATTACCAAGATCTTGCTGAAGTTACCGAAAATAATTTTATTTGATTCGATAGGTGCGGAAATCGTCGAATGATATAAGTTCGATATCAAAAATGGGTATGCAAATAAAATTCTCCGAAAGAGGATCTTTGTTGCCAAAATAAACTGTTTGAAATAGTTGAAATCGTAAATTTTGAACGATATTTACGTTATAGTCGGTCGGGAGTCTGTGTAAGCTTTTGCTGCACTCGAAAATTCTCGCCACGCCCCGTCTACCCATAAATTCTGCTTTCCGTTTGACAGAGTACCACAGATAGCTGCGGAATTGACTTTAGGCTAACGTGTGCCCATTATTTTAACGTCCTAGAATTTGATTACGGGAATATCGAATTCGATGCCGAGGCAATTTCCTTGAGTAGCATAAGGTAATGGCGTGGACTGTCGAAGCCATATAAAGTTTTTATATGATATTAATTTAGCTATGGCTTTACATTAGCAAATTAAAGTAGTTATGTTGAAATATAGGAAATTAAACTGTTTTGTTGGTAAATTAATGTTATACCTACATTACTAAACTGACCTCTCGTAGGAAATACTTATGTCTGTCAATTCACATCTTGCATCTCGTGGTGGCATCATAAAATCTATCCATCTAATATTATAAATGCAAAAGTTTGTGAGTTGGTGAGTGTGTATGTTTTTTACATCTTCGCGCTTAAACGGCCAAGACAGATTTAATTAATTATAAAAATAAATTGATAGAATTTGGCATAGCACCTGGTATTCTGGATAAACATATAGGCTACTTTTTTCGCGGGTAGCACCGCGGGGCACAGCTTGTAATAATATATTATTGATCATTTAAAAACTGTAACTGATTCATAACTATATCTGTAACGGATACACCGCGCCATATTTTTCTTTTAAATAATGTAAACAGGTAAACACAAGATATTTCATAAAATTTGGTTTCACGTTCTCGTTTTGCGTCCGCTTCTGCGTTGGAATTTTAACTTAAAGTGTTTAAATTGAGAAGAATGAAAGCTTTTAACACAAACAGGGACTTTAAAGTGATAGTCCTTCTCATTTTTAGTTGAAGTTAGTAGATTCAATCTCTAAAGGCCTTTCGATGAATAAACCAAAAAAGTTATGGTACTTTCCGACTGAACTTATTATACATAATTGAAGACATAAGTGGAAGAAACGGATAACTAACATTTAGCAACCTTCTCGTTTATACTATTTTTTTTTCAATAATATTTTGACAAATTTTGTATTTTATCTACATATTTCATTATCTAGCTAGTGTATCTAGGTATTCATCACAGTATTTTAATTTCGAATAATTTTTCGGATCCAAAAGCGTCTATGAATTAAAAAATTTTTAGTTTATAATTTATTTTTAAAGTTTATAATAGAGATTTCAAAATGTTAGTTATCTGCTTTTTCCACTTGCGTCTTTAATTATGTATTTATGATAGTAGCTTATATTGACAGCTTTTCGAAAGCACTGCCTCAGGATATTATTTGTGTGGGGCTTCGATATTTTTCAAAGTGATCTTTAGGATATTTGAAATCATTGTGATGCGTGCGTCTAATACAAGTGATCTAGTATAATCGTTTACTGTATTGAATACAATTTTGAGAGCCTGTTTCACCGCTTACAGATAGTCTATTTATTTGACAGATCATACAAGTTTATTAGACAGATTTTGTATTCATAAAAGTTGTGGATAGCCTAACAGAAACTTTAACAGGGGGGCTATTATGACCATTAATGAAACCTGCATGGTTCCAGGCAATTAATTATACGACCTACGGTAACAATTGCCTTGTTCTTTTTCGTATTACAACGCATTATTATTCTGACAGAATTAATCCTAGTTTAGCTGTCTATGAATGGATTTTTAACATGTTAGTGACATTACGGAACGTCAAACATCACGTATTTAGTGTCACGTGACTGCTGACTGGCTGGAACTTGGCTGGGAATAAGAGGTCATAA
>JAOTAV010005109.1:0-30661 GCA_026546445.1 Cyclargus thomasi | reverse complement strand
CCATCCGAAGTTTTAGTAAAGCTTCTACCGCTTTACTAAATGGACTGACTTGACTCTGACTGTATTGACGTTTTATCCTTACTATGACTAGACTTTAGACTTGACGAAATGTATGTAACGTTGCTATATAAAATTATTGGAACAAGAAAATTGATTTCCCGCCTTTACTTGACACTGGCCATGGTTGTTGCCAAGCGCCATATAAATAAATAAAATAAAAGAAGTATTTGTCAACTATTATCAGTTGTCACTTGTCAGTTGTCATTTGTCAAAACAGTTCAACAGTTTGTGTCAATAATCGCAGGTTTTGTCAATGATCGTCAATGATTAGGAAACGAAAATTGCTAAGTTAATTTTCCAGAATTTCGACTGTTTAATTGGATATAAACAAAGTATAATTACAATAATTAACACGACGCAATACTTTCAGAACATTAAAACATTCTAGAAATCTCATTAATTATCAATAAACAAATTTATTATTGGTAGTCGCAAACGCAGTTAGAAAAATTCAGGATGAATGAAGAAGAAATAAACATTATCCTTACAGGAAAAGCATTTTCCGAAATAGAGCAAATTCTTAAAAAATTTCTTAAAATTGTACGTAATTCATGATAAACAGTTGTTCTATTTCACTTGGTTTTATTGTGTATTAACTGTGTCATGTCTTGCAGAATGAGAAAACCTTCAACTTCAGCTACTTAAATGAGAACAGTAGAGGAGTGACTCTTTGGACAGCATTGTTTCAACATATCCAAGATAAAGCTGCTGAGAGCATCCACACCACTTGCTTAGCAACAGTCAGGCTTTTAAGGTAATGGCAAAATGTTTAACTTTGCTATGTCCTTCCTAAGCAGGCTTAGCATAACCTCGTAAAAATGAAAGAGTAAACATACTTATAGATAAAAAAAAAACAAATATATGATCAAATTGAGAAACCATCTTTTTGGAAGTTACTTAAAAAATAAAACCTTTTCAAACTTTGCAAAGGATCTTGGAAAATGTAAAAAATTTTAGAACTTTAATTTTATTACCTGTGTATTTAAAATAATTGTGTATATGTTACAATAATTCAATATGAATATAGTAATCTATCTTCACAATACTTTGACAACACTTTAACAACCTCTGTGGCGCAATGGGTGAGCTGTTTGGTAGCTCATGCTAGAGGTCGCGGGTTCAAATCCTGCTGACAAAACAAAAAGTTTCAATGTTCCTGGGTCATGGATGTGTATTTAGTATTTGTATTTAAAGTAAAAATCTTAAATTTGTGTATAGTATAAAAGTTTTAAATATATTTCAATTGTCTGGTAGGTACCCGAATATATTTAATACTTGAGTAACACAAGTTCTTCGGGTACTTAGCACGGGGCCAGATTGACATGGTGTAAAGCGTCCATTGATACTATATTATATTATTATAATACTTTGTTACAAGTTTCTACAGACATAAATGATTTTTTTTTGTTGATTGCAGCCGAGACAAAACAGATCTTGACAACGTCATTTGTGAAAAGTGGGTAACTGTGCTAATAGACAAAGCTGGATTGTACAATTTCATGGAAGTCGGAGACGAATCTATGGATGTTGATATGCCACAAAAGGAGATTGTGGTTGAGGCATTGAAGTGTCTATGTAACTTGGCTTTTAATAGTGAAGCAGCGAGGGCACTATGCGCACAAACAAGCATTGCCAAGGGTCTAGTAGCCCGGCTGAGGTCTTACAAGGAGATACCCTTTAAGGATGACATAATGCTCTATGACATGAAGCTGATATTCATACTGACTGCACTGAGAAATGATATTAAATTGAAAATCAAAGAGGAATTGCATGGAATGGATTATTTGATTAGTTGTTTGAATGAGTTAGTGTTTGAGGCCACAGCAAGTGATGGCGCTGCAAGCAATGAAGCAATGACTAACTGCTTTTTACAAGTATGTAAACACTTCTTTATTAAAGCCATCATTTTTTTAAAAAAACATTGTCTTTATTGTCTTTTTAGCAAAAATTTCATTAAAGCAGAAAAGTTGTTTGTTAGTATTATAATTTACATCAAGATAATGTGAACATGTTTTTCAAAACAACATTTTTATATTGTATTTCAGGATTCTCAGCAAGCTATTGCATGTGAAATTTTAAAGACACAGTTTAATTTGATTCACCATTCGAGTCACGATGATTGTGTGAGTGAGGAAGATGAGGCAATGTTTTTGAAGCTCATGCCTTCACTAACTGTGCTACTGTATGCTCAAACCACAAGCCAGGAGAAGCTAATGGAGTTACATAGCAACATTGCCAATTTACTTACTGGGTAAGAATGTTTACTATAGCATTTTATCACTTACTAATCCATGGTACCTCTGTTGTTTTATAAGGTGTTATATTCTTTTTTTTTTTATTTTAAAACTAGCTTTGTTGTCCTTGTAGTTGCCTGTCTGATATGTTTGAAAACTTTAAAAGCTACTAAACTTATAGAAATAATTGTGGAATGATCTGGGAATGTACTCTCAATGTTAAAAAAAAATTAATAATAAAATTTGTTTACGCTTCTTCTAAAAGGTGATTGATATAAACTTTTTTTTAGTGTACCCCCAATATTTTATCAGTATTTGACGCCGGAACTACATGATGGGGAGACAGCGTCGTATGTATATGTCGGTAGAAACATGGATGCGTTACAGGCGCTGCTGGACCTACTTCAGTATAGGCTGACTATAACTACAGTAAGTAGCCTTCATTAAATCATTCAGCACGAATGTTATGAGTGTTTGTTTGGATGTTTTTCCATAATCACATCAAAAGTATTAAACAGATTTTGATGAAATATGGGGTACAGATAATAGGATAGAAAGATTCTGTTCTAATATTTACATATTTTATTTTAATAAAAATAAGGGGGAAAACGAGCAAACGGGTTACCTGATGGAAAGCATCTACCGCCGCCCATAGACACTCGCAACAACAGGGTTGCAATGTGCATTGCCGGCCTTTTAAAAGGGAATAAAATATATGTTTAGAGAAGAAATATTATTGTATACTCCTTCGATCATATATGTCTGTAGAATAATACAAAATTGAATACAATAACACCCCCAAAACTATCTGTCAACTTAAAGAAAGAGGAAAAAATAGTAGGATTTCTGTTCTACTAAAATTTGAAATCTTAATTTGCGGTCATTGGTTAAATTCGCGGAAAGTGTTTATTGGATGTCGTGTGAGTTCCGAATCCGTGAGATACAACCTAGGTTTGACATGTGACATTTATACTATACCTCGCCTTGGGTATGAGCGCGGCATGGCGGGGGAGGGTTATCATGGTTACCGGCCGCGATTTTACCAGCTCCATGTTCCTAGGGCGTGGTACAGAGCTTGAGCTCTGCAGCTGAGAGCATAATACAGAGCTTGTGGTCAAGCTATAATTAAAAAAATTGTTGCAGAGCACAAAGAACCAGTACGAAAACCTGTCTCCTGTACTCACAGTACTGAACAAGAGCGCAAAAGGCTGCGCTGCCCAGCGCAAGTATCTACGTCAGACGGTACTACCTCCACTGAGGGATGTGTCTTTGCCTCCGGAGAAAGGCGGCACCTTGAGGAATCAGCTGTGCCGATTGCTCACTACACCTGTGACTTCCGTCAGGGATTTGGTGGCTGAATTCCTGTTTATACTATGCAAAGAGAAAGGTAATGGGGCTTTTTTGTATCAAAATGTTAAAGAAAAAGAACTTACGATGTGTATTATAAACTTTATATTCAAATGTGTTAACCTCTGAATACCTCCCCTAAGTAGCCACCTTCTTACAGTGGGTCGCATGGTAAAATACACGGGCTTCGGCAACGCGGCGGGTCACCTCGCTCAAAAGGGCCTGATGGGGGGCGCGCGGGGCCCCGTCCACTACTCCTCCAGCAGCGAGGACTCCGACACTGAAGAGTACATCCAGGCCCAGCCCACCATAGACCCGGTCATGGGCTGCACTCGACCCCCCCGTAGCAACCCCTTCGAAGGCATGTCCGAGGAGCAGGTAATTTTCTAGATTTCATTCGCGTCTTCTTCTCCTTTTTATATTGTGGCCAAAGCGAATTGAAAATGTCAGTATGACACTGGCAGGCTTGGCAGGCTTGGTATACACTTTTGCAACCAATTTTATATAATTTAGAATAGGCTTGTTGTCAATGAATAAAAAAACAAAAGAGATATACTCTATTTCAGATAATTATAATAATTTGATTATTTCTATTATTATGACTAATTAAATAGCTAAAATATCGTTTTCTTTTCATATGATTACGATATAAATTTATAATTTTAATTTTAAAATGAACGTTTTATAATCTGTATATCACGTGATCCGAAACGCTGTCCGCCATGATGGCACGTCTGTGACGTCCGTGACTCCAAATCAAGCAACGACAAAGGTCGAAAATCTTCATATTTTAAATTCTTCATTATTAAATTTAGAAAAGGGTTTTAAAATTAAAGATTGATTTTTAAAACCTTTTTGAATGTAATGAAAAGAAAAGTAAAAATAAAAGTCGTTGTTTCTTTTGCGATTAGTGACGTCACGTACATCACATCATGGCAGACAGCGTTTTCGCGGCATTCAAAATTGCATAAATTTTAAAGTTGTTTCATGACTGTTTGGCGAGGCAAAATAAAATATTCACTGAAAAGTGGCTATGTTAGAAAGAAATTAATTCTTATGATATATATTATTTTAGTTGTGTGCGTTTGTTGGTCCCCTCCTAAACGACGGTAGTGATTTTGATAAAATTCAGAAAAAAATGAATGGTTTGGTTCACAAATGAGTCCTGTAGGACAACGTCTGTCGGGTCCACTAGTGATATTATAAAACTACTAATTGACACTGTCTGTCGTCAACAGAAGGAGTACGAGGCTATGAAGCTAGTGAACCTTTTCGACAAGATGTGTGGCGGCGCCGTGCAACCAGCTACTATAGGGCCCGACGGCCGACCGCAGCCCATACAACATGTGCTGCAGCTCAGAGAGGACATGCGCTAATGGGACTAAGGACTTAGCACCAGATGAGAGATATCAGGAGTTTTTAAGTATTTTAAATGATGTCAAAATAATTGTCCCGTTTAAACTATCAGTCGGTTGTAAAGCCATGTTAGTTTTTTTAATTTTTGTTCATCCATGATGAACAATAAAACAATAAAATACAGACACACAATTATATCGATCGTCGACTGGGCGGCATAAAAAACTTTGTAAAATTCTGCTCTTGATAATTGCTGCCCGTTTATTATTATGGATGCAGTGACTTGAAGTCCTGCAGGAAATATATTTTGATTTATGTTGATCTTAATTTAAGGTCGAATATTGTATTATACAAAATATGATATAATCTATAGTATTTTATAGTAAATGCGAGACATTTCAGTACGTTTATAATACTTATTTAATTTGTGTATTATGAATTAAAGTTTTTAGAAAGCTACCGTTTACAGCGATTCTTAACTTCCTTTTAACACGACACCGAATATTACGAACAATATGTATAACTGAATATTATAATTATAAATTTAAACAGTATCGAGTCTCAAAAATAATTATATACGATTTCACTAGAAATAGTATGTACTACTAGTCAACATTTTGTTCTGTAAATGTATTTTCATATCCGTTGCCGCTTAAATATTTTAAAAAGTTTTCTAGTATGTATTTTCGTAGTATAAAATATTATATAGATGT
The DNA here is from genome assembly GCA_026546445.1 of Cyclargus thomasi. Classification (NCBI taxonomy): domain Eukaryota; kingdom Metazoa; phylum Arthropoda; class Insecta; order Lepidoptera; family Lycaenidae; genus Cyclargus; species Cyclargus thomasi. The sequence goes on along the minus strand of JAOTAV010005109.1, from coordinate 24,951 downwards.
AGGTTTTTTTCTCCTTTAAAAATTCCAATATAACTTAATAAAATGTCTCAAAAAGTTGTATTGTAGTACCTTACAATTTTACTGATTTCCTACTGTAAAAAGCCTAATGGTCTTAAATTATATGAAAAGATATCTTAAAGTTAAACGTTAAGTAGCTAAGGTTAGAAAATAAGTTAATTTATGAATATTTAAGTAGCATTATTTATACCAATAAAGGTACAGTTTCGAACATTTGGAATATAATCAGATATTTATTTATGTTTGAGATCTTTACGAGAAGGGATTGTTTTAAAACTACAAAAATATCATTAGAGTTAACAGAATATTATTGTGATTATTCGAAATATTTAAGCAATTTTAATATTATATTCCTAATTCGAGACTCCAGTATATTATTTTTTAACCTCCCAGCACTAACGCGACCACTTAAACCGAAACTTAAACGATCGTTAAACGTAAACAGTTAACTGACGGTTATCGTTGTTGATGTAAATCGGCCTTCAGTGCGCGATGTCGCCCTGCATAATATTCAAATTCCACCCCAAGCACAGTGTAGCTCCATACTACGTCGAGGGCGGGCGGATTATCGCTAGCCGCGCTTACATAAAATCGTTATAGTTTCTAATACATTTTTATCTTTCTTGCCACTAGAAGATTAGTTACAGTGTAGTTGTGGGGTAATTTGAGGATTTTTGTATAATTCATCGATTGTAATTTTATAGGTCAGTGATCTCTTTGTTTGGAATAAGGTTTCATGTGACATGTCGTGTTTGAATGGAGTACTCTTGTACAGACAGCACATATTTCTTTTAGTTGTGTTGAAACTGTTACGTCATTTTAGACTAAACTAATTTTCGATATACTTACGGCATACCTTGATTCATAAAAAACACAATAAAATACATATTGTGTTAGGTTTACGATATATTTATAACACAGTTTTTCTTAAAGCATTTCTTGTGCAAAATGCTGTTAAATTCGGGAGTAATAAGACGAAATCTAAAGTAGGTATTTTTACATAATTCACTCAGATTTTTCAATGACACACAAATTTTAAAACATTATTGTTATTGGCAACTAAAGCCTAATAGAGCGCAACACGGTTTGTATAGTATGCACCGGTGTCCCACATTTTTTTCTGACTAGATAACCCGGTAAACATTAACACTTCTTACGTAATATAAAGTTTATAAGTTTAATGGTCCAGGTTTATCTTATTAGAAACCTTTTCTTACACGAATATTCCAATACTGAAAAAAGTCATACCGATAACTACTTTTTCCTACGACTTTACCCGTTTTAAATAATATTCTGAGGCACCAACTTTAATTCTCTCGTAAACTCGCCGGGACAATTGGAACAATATAATATCAAGTCTACGACACTCAGAGATCTAAAGGAGGTAAAGTTTGTCAAAAACATCACTAGTGTGAAGTTTGTGGACTAGAGATTCCTTTGACTCCACCGGTGGTGTCAAGGTGGCTTAAGATCGAGAGATTATTTCGCAAAACAAAGTTAGGGACTAACCATAGGTATCCTAATGTGTTATTGGGATAGAAATAGGTTTCATCTGTTATCAAAGTACTTAACGTTTATCGACTGAGCCTCGTCGTTTCCCGGCAAAATATAAACCAATCAACAGCTGTCATCTTAGTGTTTATAGTGCGTGTGTTTGTCACTGTACTCCTTCCAAACGACTTCAATAAAGATCTGCAAACTAATACCGACAGGAGAACGTCTGTCGGGTCTGCTAGTATACAGATAAACTACTTATTACCGCAATGTGGCTACTTGTCTCTTGTGTATTGTCTTTGGCCGCGTCGCACCTGGCGAAAAACTGTGAGCGTGCGCCGCTGCACGCGCAGCCCGCAGATACATTCTACAAGCTGGGGGTTGCGGGAGACCCCGACCTGTTCCTGCCAGGGGAACTATATACAGGTAAGTATATTAAGACCCCGCGGGATACAATTGAAGAAAGGAAGTTTTGTTAAATATATGTCGAGCTAACAGCAATTTAAATTACTTTAAACTCAAACTTACTCAACTGCAGACTTAATTCCCTGCGCAGGCAATATAATGAAATAAAAACTAGATTTCACTGAAAAAGTGCAGCGTTGAAGGAGCACTCTTTTAAACTTTTGTATGAGAAATTGTCGATACAAATTACAAAAAAGTAGCTCCAGTTTTCGATTTTCTAATTATATATAAGTGACGAATACACACCATAAAATAGTACAGTTTTCTTTTCCTACACCCTGTATACGAAGAGGTACTTTGTAATGGCTTAATATTGCCTATTTTTGTATACTTACATGCAGTTGTATCAGAAGCTTAAAAAATAGCATTGATTTCAGTGTCCTTACAAGGCATCGATGGTGGACAAGGTCCAACGCCGTTTATAGGATTCGTGATCTGGGCTGAGCTGGAGGAAGAAAATGAGAACAAAACTGAGTCTCCTAATTTACACCAACTTGGTGCGTTCCAAGCTTACGACGCCCAAGCGAAGCTGTACGAAGAGTGCAAGCCAGCCGTCACTAACGCAACCTCGCATCCAAAAACTGAAATACAGGTAAGGGTAGGTCTAGATGGCGCTAGTCACGATGATGACTAAATTCGGAAGTATAATAATACAACAAAACTAGACATTAACATCCAACAGAGTAACCTTAAAACGCGAAAAAACATTTTTCTGCATTTTTACAACATCATATAAACACTCGTATATTAATAATTAAGATTTTCTAAAAAAACTTCAAAACCAATCCTTACAGCCAGTTTTAAGCTGCAACTGGTATATGGCGTCATTATAATTTACAAAGTGACTTTCATATTCAACACAAGATGGCGCGAAACAAGTATTTTTGCATCCATCTTGTGCTGAAATAGCAAGTAATTGTGTTATTATTATTATATAAAAATATATCAATAAATATTATTAAAGAACTAAAAACTTAGATCTGCAAAATTTCAATAAATACCATTCCCGGTAAAATTATTTAGCGACATCTAGCGGAGTAATTTTTGGGGAATATTTTTTGTGAATCTGAGTTTGCAACGAGTTTTAACCGCAGTCTACTAGATGGCAGGTTTCACACAAAATTTTTATTCGATATGATTAGTTTAGTGACATCTATCGGTCAGAAGTGAACTAAAAACTACGGACACGCTGATTTGTATGGGATCCGCTACTCTAGGTATAATTCCTCTATGATTCAACTTAATTTTTTCCATGACACCGGATTTTTTTACTATTTTTATCTAAAACTAAAGTTGAATAGTTTGTATGGTACACAATAACCAAAACATACATAGAAACATTAAACAAAAATCCTTTTAATAACTCAGGTGTTATGGACGGCACCGTCCGGCGCTGCGGATATGTGTGTGCGATTGTGCGTGCGCGCGACGCAAGCGACCGCCGCAGCACCCACCGTGCTCGCACGCAAACTGTGCCCTGCCCCTATCGCGACGCTCAGCCTGCCGCGCCAGCCGCCAATAGTCGAGCCCTGCTGTGCCTGCGATGAAGCTAAATATGAGGTACGTTTATGTAGCTACTAGCGGACCCGACAGACGTTGTCCCTGTGAAACTTAACCGTTTTCAAGTCCCCTTGAACACAAGCTAAAAATTTTATCGAAATCGGTCCAGCCCCCCTAGACAAGTGTCAAACGAGTATCGTTTACGCTAATGGCTTTGCATGTTTTTAAGGGATTGACATTGACGAACGAAAAGTCATGTGATCTAGTCGAGTTCGAATATTGACATATTCGAACTCGACTAGTCAATATCCCATAATATAATCTATATCCCATAGTATAATCCCATACAAAACAAGCGAAGCGATTATCGTAAACGTTGGAAAATGGAAATGACAAAGAAAATAAGCCTCTCGACGAATAACAGCGCAACTGTTTCACATTACTTTTCTGTGTTATTTCTTTTTTCAAATTTTTATTTTTTAAAAGGTAACGTTCGAAGGCACGTGGTCTCGGAACACGCACCCTCGTGAGTTCCCCCCGGAGAGCGCGCGGGCTCACTTTGGCGACGTGATCGGCGCGTCGCACACCGCACAGTACCGCGTGTGGCAAGAGGGACGCGTCGCCAGCGCCGGCCTGAGACGACTGGCTGACGACGGCATGACCACCGCTTTGGAGAAGGAGTTGAAGGCCGAGGTACAACATTGGCATCATGTCAAGATTCGCGGATACGGAATTTCATTTCCTTACTAATTGGCGTCAGCACTCGATAAAGATAGCATATTTAGTAATTACTTACTATGGCATAATAACTTACACACAGTTATATTTCTGTGTGAAATGAGTGTGCTCGCACAAATCACGTGTTTTTTGCCTTTAGCGCTGCTACGTTTAAATTATATAGGGGACTAAGATACACCCTTGAGTATTATCACTCAGTTTTTTTATAACCTGTAACCTGTATAGCTAGTATTTCATCATATCAATTTAAAAATAATCAAAAAAAAAAAGACCGTAAAAGATCCGCGGGAAAAGTGACGGATACAAATACGGATCATTTTTTCCCTCGGATATCCAGAACATCACTAATATTAGTACAAGCACCTTTATTCTCATCCGTCCACTTCGTGTTTGCCACTTCGGTGGTGGTTAGGAATAAAGGGTGTGGATGTCTAGTCCTTCATTCCCATGCGTCTCCTTATCTTTATTTCCTGCATTTTAACATTATCAACGGAAATTTAAGAAATAAAACACTTGAAATAATATGATATTAAAATAGTTTAGTCATCTATAAAATTCATTATATAAAAATAAGTGCATATAATAAATGCATTCGTTGGAAAGGTCAGGAAGAATGTCAAGAAAAAATAGGGAAAATCATTTTTCACAGCGCCACCTCTGATGCATGGAGTCGACATTCCACGCGGACGGATTCGCGGGAAAAAGCTAGTGGTCTTATAAATTTTTAGTGAAACTATTTTTTTAGGGTGACCCCCGCTTCCGCCCCGCTAATTGAAACCCGAGGTTGCTACGCCACTGTCCTCATCCGTGCATAATATTTTCTTGTATTGTGAGTGCTAATATCTCCACAGCTTCTAACAGTTTCCTTATTTGATCTTTTCAGAGTGACCACATCCGCACAATAATCAAGGCTCGTGGCATATCGTGGCAGCAGATAGCTGGCGCGGGAACGCCGTCGACGTTCGCGGTATTCCGTGTGGACGCAAAGCATCATTTAATGTCGTTGGCGGCGAAGCTGGCGCCGTCACCTGATTGGATAGTGGGCGTGTCTGCGTTGGAGTTATGCAACGCCAACTGCACGTGGCGTCGCGCCGCCACGTTGCCGCTCTACCCGTACGATGCGGGCACGGACAGCGGAATCACTTATACGGTATAAAGAGAGTGAAAATGAGCGGCCGTACATTGTACTAAGTACTGGGAAAAAAGCAGGAAAATTCGGATACCCCGCCGAAACGCATTCTGTTCATATGTTTTGTTGTAGACACCGCATAATATAAAAAAAATACGATGGGTTTTTGCATGGTATCTGACATGCCTCTGAATTTTTCTATCAGAAATTCAGATAATGAGCGGCGCGACTATACTTGACCAAAGACATTCGTCCATGTCTCTTGGAGGTTAGCCTGGGTTCACATTTGCATTTGCATCATATCCTCGTTGATGCAGCATGTATATCATATCTCATGATCTGGATCCAAGATCATACGTCTTATTAAAAAAACATTACATATGCTGTAAATGAGAATACAGGTAAAAAGCGTATTGACTATAGATATACATTAGATAGACATTAGCAACTATTTGACATGGCATTAAAATCCGAAAAAAAAAGTATATAAAAGCTATGATTGCAGTCGCGCCGCCAACCGTCAATACCCGCCGCGCCGGTACGCGCGCTTCGGCCGGACTGGCCGCGCGACGCCCGCTCGCCGTTCTACGGCGCGGGTGAGATGCGACCCTTCGCCCGTCTGCGACTCAACCGGCTACGGCTGTACGAGAAGAGCTGCGATGCCTCCGGTTAGTAGACTTTTGACTTATCGCAGCTTTTTCGTGATGTATGTACTAAAATTGGATCAATACAGAAATGATTAGGGTGGCACCCGCGCAAAAATTACACGAAAAATCGTGTAACATATTTCTTATGCTTTTCGTGTCAAGTTCTTTTGATATCTTTTTTTATTACTTCGATGTCTGTCCGTCTGTCTGTCTGTCGATAATAGCTAAAGAGTTGAAATTTTCACTGAATATATATTTCAGTTGCACTGAATATGTATTGCAGTCCTCAATATAAATATAAAATAACAAACATTACTAAAATCAAAATAAATTTAATATTTCAAGGTGACTCTAATACAAGAAATATGTCTTCTGCGTTTTCATTCCATAATAAGATGCACAAAAATGCAGATGGGGGAGGCCTACAATGATAACGTTTTCTCAGAGTCGTTGTTATGTCGATTCTAACACTTTAACGTGTTCGTCAGAGTCAGTGGCTGAGACAGTAGGAGAAGGATCAGCGTGCGCGGTGCACGCGTGGGGCGCGTGGGGTCCGTGCAGTGTGTCGTGCGGCGCGGGTCGAGCGGCGCGCCAGCGGCACTACGTGTGGCCGGCACGCGCACGTGCAGATGGTTGCCGCCTCCAACTAACTGAGTACCGCGCTTGTCGCGGACCGAGAATGCACTGCAGGTGATGTCGCGATTAATTAATTTATTACAGCATATTTTTTATATTAGTTTTGATATTCAAAAACTTCTTGTCCAGTTTGTCCAAACATTATGTAAATGTGAGCCACTATTGTTGCTTTATAAGATCATAGTGGGTTTTGTGGTCAATGCTAATTTGAAAAATACATACCCTTAACTCTCATACATAAGTAAATTCAAACTTAATAGTAGTACTGTTAACTTTTATGGTTTCATTTAAGGTTTCAATATTTTACAAATTTAAAATTTTAAGTGTCATAAAATGACTATAGAAAATAATATTATATTATTAGGGTGCAATCGGAATACGAACCGGATCCGGCAGTGTCGGCGGGGCCGTGCGCACTGTCCGCTTGGTCGGAGTGGTCGCCGTGCGAGGGGTGTGGTGTACGCGCACGCACACGCCACTACCTGCGGCCGCGCGCGCACAAGCGTTGCAGCCGCGGGTACCGCGCGCGCACCGTCATGAGCCAGGCGCGACCATGCGACGCTGGACCCTGTTACAAGTATGATATATGTATAGGAAATAAAAGGTATATCTATAATTTTAAAACCAAAATGTGTACCTCTGTCGAACAAGTTTTGAAGCAAATTAAGGTATTCACTTTCATTTGCTTCAAAACTTTACGATGTTGCATCTACGTACATACGTACAATCAGTGAATATGAAACAGATACACATCGTGGATCTTAGTAATTTTGTCGAGTCAAACTCGGCCGACATATCACGATACCGACCAAATTAAAGAGCATCCTCTGCCTATAAGTAGTGAGTATTGTTTTAGTTTCAGATATATTAAGGCATCTTACTTTGTTTACAGGCCACCGGATGATTATGCGAACGCAACGAATTTCGACTGGTTTTATATTGTAAGTTTCTCTGTATTTTTTCATTGTTTTGTACATGAAACATATAAGCTTAAGTTATTAAGGTCCAGTTGCACCGTTTCCTGATATGTGCTGGAAAAGCTATCCACAGGTTTTCTGACCGATAAAGTATGGATGATCCTTTCTTAAGTTACGGTTAGCCTATCCAAAACTTACTCGGGAGTTATTTAAGAAGTGGTGCAACAAACCCTTCTTCTTTTACTTTATTATCAGGACAATCCACGTGGCTCGTGTCCGACGGGTCCGTGGGGGGAGTGGTCTGCGTGCGCGGCGCGGTGCGGGCGAGGGCGACGGCTGCGAACGCGACTACTGATCGCGCCGGCGCCACGCACGCAGCACGCACTCACGCGCCGCCTACTCGCCACATGGAATAGGATCTTCGCACAGCTACAGGGACTGGTGAGTTAGTTTATGATTTTGCTATCTTCAGACATATAAAATTATGTCTGTATGATAGCAAAATTATAAACTATTTATCGTGATCATAAAAAAATTATGCTACTAGTAGCCAGCTTTTTTTAAATTTGCACAAGGTACGTTTTCCTAAAATTATTATTAACATAAAAATACTACTATTACTTACTATCCTTTACCTGTGGTTGCCCGAAGAAATTACTAATAAGTAATGAGGCCGCCATTGCAGTACACTGTAGTTATAAGTTATCGCATGTAATTATTTATAGTTGTTATTGTATGCTCAATTAAGAATATTATTATTACTTTTAATTTCAACGCGACCAAGAATTTTAAAACTTAAAATCAACTTAAAACTATTGTACTAGAACTCTTTAGGGTTGGTGGAGCTAACGTGAATATGCCTTAACAGGAAGTAGCGGACGTGAACGTGACTGACGACAAGCCGGAGGTAGAAGCGTTGGTGGATCAGCACTTAGAGCGGTGCCAGTTTACGCTGACGCAGCAAGAGGCGCTCTGCGACGCCGACGATCCCGACTGCGCCAACGATACCGTCTCCAGCGGTCAGCTCAACACCCCTTGTGTCGCGCGCACAACTAAGTTGAATTATTTGAAAACAATTCAGTTGTGCGCGAGGGCCTCGCGCACAACTGAATTGTTTTCGTAATATGTATAAGTAAAACGTAATATGTATAAGTAAAACTTGTTTTCTCGGACGACGCCTGCTGCGTCGCTGCCCCAATAATAAATTTAATTTTTTTAATAAAGACCTTTTTAGGCGAGGACAATTTTTGTTCGCACGCCTTGGCGTGTAAAATTGTGTACTTACAAGCGCAAGCACGCATATAGCCACGTGCTCAATTGAGTTGAACTATTTCCACTAATTATACGCGCCATCTAGTGAACACTCACTCGTCATTTCGTTAATCGACTTATTTTTTTTAAATTTAGACGACTGCAGCCAGCCTGTGTCTGTCGGTCACTGTCGCGGGTACGACGAGCGATGGTTCCACGACGTCGAGCGACGTGTGTGCGAGCCTTTCGGGTACACTGGCTGCGGCGGCAACAAGAACAACTATAAGAACAGAGAAGCCTGCGAGGCGGCCTGCGGACATAACCACACTTATATCGCTGGTGAGTTGAGTAAAACTCAACTGTATTATCGCAAGGATAAGGCATATTATATAATATTACAGTTTCCTTGTTAGATCCAACTATTTAGCTTTTAATACCGCTTGGCCAAAAAATGTTAAGAAAAAAATTGAAGCATACCTGAGTGGCAATAATTGGTTAAGTTTAATTATGATTTATTTAGAAATTTTATGAAACTTATATTTACACATAATTTTAAGCAGTTTTTCTGTCAAATTTTACTAGAGGTCGTCCAAATACGTCACACAAATATTTAGTTTTTTAAATTATCGTGTTTAATGTTGTGTTGAATTACTGTTTGTGATGTTTAAGAATTACTTTAATTTCAGTAGTAATATTTTATATTAACAATGTCTTATCTCATTTGGTATGAGCTATAAAATATTATGTTGACCGTCGTCAGAAACAACAGAATCAGCGGAACCGATAGCCAAACGCATGAAGGCGACTCCGTCGAGCGCCGACAACGAAGTAATGCAGAACGATGGACCTATTGAACGTAAGTCACGCAACATACAAAGTGTTAAAGTATTTTAGATATAACTATCTCATTTGCGCATGCTAACTGTAAGGGCTAAGGGTGAACCGTACCCAGACCTACTAAATAAAATTTGCTAAAACAGGTAAAGCCGTTTCAGAGGAGTAAGGATACTAACATGGAACATTGAATTAAATGGCAAGAGCCTTAGGTTAGTTTTTCAGTGAGCACTGTAACGGATTTCGATCGCGCGAACCGCGAAAATTCGGTGTTCAGATTCCCTTATTTGCAGATTTTTTAGGGCTTGCGGTGTCGGTGTTCCTACTAACGACTCAAGCCTATTAATTTACATAGTTATGTATATATTTTTTTAAACATCTTAAACCAAATCTGCAATGTTGCGAACCAGACTATAATTATATATTTAAAATTACTGTTTGATTTTTTTTGCCTTAATAGGACTGGATCAAAAGGCTTTAGAATTTTATCTACTTTAAACTTTAAAATAATTTATTTAAATTTGGTTTACATAAACACTTTTTGAAGTCAATAATATTTAACTATAAAAATGTATAAATTCGATTTTTTGTTTTTACAGTGGAATCGTGGCTTCCTCAAAAGTTTATGTTTTGTTTAAACAGAAGCTGATTGCGAGACGGGTCCTTGGCTGGGATGGAGCGAGTGCTTCGGTAACTGCGACGTCGCTGTCAAACTCAACTACCGCTTGATACTGGTAAGAGAATGTGACCACTAATTGTGTTGTAGAGGACAGTCATAGAACGCGCCATCTGACGTAAAAGTTAGAACACACTATATGGCAGCGTGGTATTTATTGATTTCTATAGGGTATATATTGATTTCTATATTCAAAGATAAGTGTTACACATAGAGTTCCATAAAAACCGCAAAACATTGTTTTACGTATTTCATTTAACATTGTTATTAGTTATAAGGTAAAAATATACTCAATAATATAAAGCTGAAGAGTTTGTTTGTTTGAACGCGCTAATCTCAGGAACTACTAGCCGGAATGAAAAAAATATTTTTGTGTTGTTTAATCCAATTATAAAGGACGGCTACAGGCATTTATTATAACATTACGCTACCACTAATAAGAGGTGATCAGTAATCGAAAAATGTTGTAAAAACGGGATAATTTAATAGGTTTCCGCGGACGAAGTCGCGGGCAGCAGCAGTATTAACTAAGGTGGTATATTTGTATTATTTGTAGCGTCCCGCGACAGGCGGTGGGCGGGCGTGCCACAAGGTGGTCAAGTCTCGTTCGTGTCGGCCCGCGCACTGCCGCCGCTTTAACTCTACTCTACCACCACTGTCCGACAGTCATGATGATTAGGACCAGACGATCTAGCATGGCGTCACTACACATACATTAGTATAGAAATTTTGACACTTTTTCGAGGAAAAAAAAAAGTTTGTTTCTTATTTCTTCCGTCATCTAAAGCCTTTAGTAAAGCCTGGCTACTTTTACAATTTGTGGTACTATTATCGTTGCTATTAAATGAAGTCTCTGTCCGTTGTCGACATTGAAACTTGAGTTGAGGAGTAACGGCATGCTCGGTTATAAGAAATTTCTTAAAGAGAAAGAAACTGTCATTATTTTTCTCCGAAGGATCGACAGGAAAGCGACATGCTAAAGGTGCCGTTGATGTAGGTTAGTTTCCGCCTTATTCTTTAAATGTTCGTATTTATATGCAAGTAGCAGGTATTTTGTAAGACAAGTAAAATTTTTAGGATTGTTAATGGATGTTCAATATTGTTAATATTTTTAGTTGTAACATATTTTAAGAAGTTGACAAAATAGATTTTATACTATACACAATTTTGTTTCTTTATACCTTATCTTCGTTAATTTCAAAGTTTCAAATCGAGGGGTCTGCGGTTTTGTATTGAATAAAAAAGTTGTTAGGGTAAACAAAACGCACAGTAAATCAACAAGTATTTTTCTTTCTACAAGGTTTTGTACAAATATTATCAACAACTGTTATTAATTACAAACAATAACTTACAATCTACGACCCTTAACAGGGTTTTGTACCAAACGTTTTTCATACAAAGGGCCATAACGCTTTCTAACCTCTAAACTTTCACCCAGAGTAATAATTTTGTGGTATGTTCTGGAAATGCCTCAGAACAAGGCTATATGTTTTTGTTTCTTAAATATTTATCGTAGATTTTGTTATATTTTAATTTTAGTGATTGATGAACATACAAAACAAAATGTTGCAATATTTTCAAATATATAATACATTTTAATAAAACAAAAACATAGAAGCCTAGATCTGTGGCATTTTCACAACGTACTACAAAATTATTACTCTTGGTGAGGGTTTAGAGGGTAGTAAACGTTATGGCCGGTTGTATGAAAACCGTTGGGTACACTAGCCTCTTAAATTAACTTATTATAATACTGTATAGGAACATCACAATGTTTTGTAACAGTTCTACTATTATACTATTAGCTCTATTTGGCAGTTTTTGGCCTATCAGTATTCCTAAACATAATAATAATACGTTAGAAAATATTTCAACACTGACCTAATACCTAGTAACAATTAAAAATATATAGGTTTTTAATTTCAACGTAAAATGTAATAATATATTTACAAAAATAATAAGTATCATGTAAAAAATAGTTTTGTTGAATTTGTTAAAATATACATAAACTTAATTTGTGATGTGATATTTAATACTCTGTAAAATATTTTCTAGGATTTTGTAGCACATTTTGGTCTTGGTTTATTAATTGAGCAATTCACTAGTTTTATTATAAACAGTTACTTAGAACTTATCCTATTCGATTAACTTTGGTTTCCTTATTTACGTTGTAATGTTTCTAAGTTACAACTTATGTCAATAGTTTACTAACATCAGTACGTGATTATTGAACAATCTCTTAAAACCAATTATACTCATATCGTTTTTAGAAGGCAAAAGCGCGGCTGTAATGATGAAGAAGGTTATGTCATTATGTTTCAAATGAAATATGTCGCTTCTTCTCATATTAAAAGAGAGAAATTAAGACAAGTTGGTAATAACTGTCCCGAATAATTGGTATGAAAAACCTGCGTAACTGGCCTGGTTTAATGGAATAGTGTGATGAATCTGGTGCAAGACTAAAGCCCTGTTTTACCACTTCCTGATAAGTTTTAGATATGCTTATCCGATGATAGATTATACTTGTTAGAATGTGGTGAAACAGACCATTATTTTATTTATTTCCTTATTTATTTACCATTTATTTCATATTACCTTGTGCGTGTGTTTGTCATTGAACTTCTCCCAATTGACTGGATCGATGTTGATGATATGTTACGTTGATATACAAGGGATTTGAGAATGATTTGGATTCACAAACCAAGACGACCGGACAACGTCTGTCAGGTCTGCTAGTAAATTATAGTTAGTTCACCTCAGTTGTGTGCGCTGATCTATGTGTGGGTAAGCCTTGTTTACTCGGATGGCGACTGCCGTGTCACTGCCACACGAACGTTGTGTATTTACAAGCGCACGCACACATAGGTCCGCGCATACAAGTGAGTTGATTTATCTGCATAGATTATAATGATGTGGTCAAATCCTGGTGACGGGGGGCGGTGTCGGAGGTTGGCAACACCGCGGCGCCGCGCACTGTTTGGCGCACGGACACGAGCACGCCACGTTCGCGAACTCCACCAGTAACTTCTCTTCTTCTGACCCTGAAAAAACATTTGTTGTATAGCTGTCCGGTGCTCATTATGTTTGGTGTTTGAAAATAGGCAGTAGCCGATTCTCCGACCAACTGAATACCAGGGGCCGCTCTAGTTTGTGTAGCCAACGATTGATCAAGTGTTCTTACCGCCCTAGACTAATCATCGATCTTTTTTGAATTCACTCGATTAACAGTGCATGCGAAGACAGGATTTTAGCTCCCTCTCTCGATCTTCGCCCTATAGGCTGCAGCTTAATTAACATATAGGGCTAATCAGGCCTGTACAATGAAACCCTGGCGCGGGCGCCCCCTAGGTGCATCTGAGCCGTATCAGGGACTGTATATATTGCTCACCTTGCTATAGGTTAAGCCGCCCTTGCTGAACAGCCCTTTCGGTAGAGTAAGGTTACTAACATTGTAGATGTATCTATACATATAATTAAACAGTAAAATTGACGTGTCTGTACAATTAAATATTAATTGTACAGACACGTCAATTTTACTGTTACAAACTAATGAACGTGGGGGGCTTAAGAACAGTAACTAATAGAATACAAATCGTCAAAAAAAGTTGTCTGTTTGTCTGTTTATACGCGCTAATCTCTGGAACTGCTGAACGGATATATTAAGTCTAGGCAACACATAGAATACTATTTATCTCGGTAAAACGAACGGCTCCCGTGATATACAAATTTTCGGGCAACGAAGTTGCGGGCATCAACTACAATAAAAATACAACATTTAATTATTGTTTTTAAAAAGTATTTTAAACTATTATATTTTATAATTAAGAACATATATTGTGTTATTTTACCGGTCTTGGAAGTAAACAGGAACTCTGGTTGTAGTGTGACCAGGCCAATCCCGTGTCGCTTGAACACGTCGCACACGAGCGCCGAGCTGCGGAGATAGTCCTGGAAATAGGCAAAATCATAATTTATAGGTAATATAATAATCATAACTCAAAGAATGAAGGTTTCTACAGTATAGTCTCTATGTTTTCGAAGAAAGGTGGTTGTTATATACGGAGTTTAATAATATACAGGCTTCGGTGGACTAACTAACCTCGGGTGATCCGTAAGCGACGTGGGCGGTGGCGACCAGCTTATCGTGGTGCAGCTGCCAGACGTGAAGCTCGTGTATTGCGCGCACACCGGGCACTCGCAGTGCCGCCTCCCGCAGCGCGCCCGCTCCCAGCCCTTCCGGTACCGTCTGCAGCAATATCAGCCCCGCAGACCGCACTGTATAACACAAACAAGCAAAGATGTTTCACACACTACTGAAGAGTTGATATTCCGTTCATTTATACGGCAAGGTTTTTTAAATTTTCGTCTAATTCCTACTTACGTGTTAGTCAAAGTGTGATTTTTAAAATCCGATTTAGGGGGCAAGCAAGCTGACGGTTTATCTGATGAAAAGCAACTGCCATCGCCTACGGACACTCGCGACATCCGAAGAGTTGCAAGTGCGTTGCCGGCCTTTATGAGGGAATAGAGAATGGAAATACTCGCTCACTGAATGAAACACAACGCCGTTTAACACCAGTTTTCTGTAAGGCTGTACGGTATTACCATATTACTCTGGTGGAGGCGGCCAATTGGTGCCGAAGCATGGTTCTCCCACGGCAAAAATTTATTTTGAGTTTAGAATGTAAGTCGTAGGTATATTTGCTAAAAGTAGATATTCTATCTAAGAATGTACAGAAAATGACAGCTTAAAAATTTCGGTACACAATCTTCATACTGTAGTGTGTAATTTGTGATAATTGTAAGTCAGTGACGTCACACGGCATTTAGAAGACATCGTTACTGAGAATTGTAATGTTAGCATGGTATTTAGAAGTTCATACTCGTGATTCGCCAAACTGTGCAGCTAAATGACACCGCTATAATACGTGACATTATATTCTTCGTTACCAGTGGCGTAACTATACCGTTCGAGGCCCGTGCCAAATTCGTTTTCGTTCCACTATGTCAATCCAATACAAAAACACGTCAAGCGATTATTGTAATAAATAATCGCTTGCCACTTGTTTAGGGGCCAACATTGGGGACCCCTTCCGGCTGGGGGCCCGCGGATTTTTGCCGGTTTTCCACCTTGTAGTTACGCCACTGGTTGCCTAATACCTAAAACGTATTTACTGGACAGGATGTCATTTAATTCAATCGGCTTAAGTCTTTCCACACTTATTTTGTTGATAATATATATAAATAAATAAAATGTTTATGTTTTAACCACAATTAACAATGCTTACATAATAAACTAAGATCTATTACTCTATAAGGGTGATTTTTTAGAGTTTTTTCAGAGGCTACTTAGTATCTCGAGCTTGGAATGCAATAGATAAATAATAGATAAGGAAGGTTTTAAAAATTACGATCCTATTCCATATTATCAGCATTCAGTCTTTACTTTTCCTCATAAACGACTTCTATTTCTATTCCAAATGGCACATTAGAAAGCCTGTCTTCTGTCCTATTTTCTTCTATATCAGAGGCGTATCAACGCGAGTCCGAGCGGGGCGCGGGGCGAGGGGCACGTCACGCTAATTCTCCTCTCAATCCGCCATTACCGGAGGAAGTGAGCGCGGCGTTTCGGCCCAACCGATACAATCATTTAATACGCTTATCGAAGCTTCCTTATAATAAAGCTCAAGGCTCGCGTTTAGAGCTTTTAGAGAATTGCATTTTAGTTAATATTAAAAAGTCACCCGTAAAATCTCTTTATAACAAATCAAAGCTCGCGTATTTCGTAGAGCTCGAATGCCGCCACACTTGTATAAAATTAAAATATATAACTTCTTTGTTTCTCAATGGAATTCTCAATACTTTTGACACAACTACAGTAATTCCAATGTGGCGGGTGTCCGTGGACGACGGTAGTTATACTTTTCATCTGGTCATTTGTTTATTTTGCCCTCGAATTTAACAAAAAAAACATCCCAAGTGATACTCACAATTTCGACAGGGCGAGTACTCGTTGACGTCGATGGCGTCTGCGGTGCGGGCGACGAAGCACGCGCCCACAGGGTCACGCTGGTTCTGCTTAGCTGACACGAACGACACGTAGCGGGGGGCGCACGCCTGAAATCAGATTTTGTGTTAGTACTGACCTGGGATTCAACTTATAGAACGGATCTTAACGCGACTTATTTCAAAGGTACTTCTACTAAATACTTTTTCTCGGCGTTTGACCTAGGATTATGTATAGCATGCTAACGCCTTATTCCCTATTTCCTTTCCGTATTCCTGTAGCCTATTACTTCATAAAAATGCCGGCTTCGCACTTATAAACCTTTCGAAGTTGTAAGTGTCCATGGGCGATGATAGTTGCTTTCCATCAGGTGGCAGTCTGCTCGTCTGTACCCTAATTTCATAAAATAGTATTGTCCGCCATGTTAGGTCTCAGAGACGTGTTTCGGGATATAAAATAACTGCAAGAAAACTCTAGATTAGGGTATCTAGAGCTTTCTTGCAGTTTAGTTTGCAGGGGCAAACCATCGAAAGTTAGATACATAACAGACAAAGAAAGATATTTTGGTCGTCTCATAATAATCACAAGATATCTGGTGAACGTGAAACCATAAATTATTTCTATAGCTTTTATAGATCAACATTAAACATTCCTGAAACTCGCGCAATGTCTATAAAACATTACATCAACGGTAGTTTTTCACCCCCGCGCCGGTGCCCTGTAAACTTACATTTACATTGTAATCACATTGTTTCATAACTGTACCGTCATTGTGCGGTGATTTACGACATCCTGTATAACACACCCTGTATAAAAATAAACTGTGAACGCCCTGTATAACGGAACCGAAAACACTGAACATTCATACACCGCACTAAAAATACACTCTGTATAAACTCCGAATGAACTTGATCATTAGTTTGGGGTCTTCGTTTATAGTGTAGTGTTGTGCTGACTTTTATCGATGTGTAATAAACTAGTAAGCTCACGTGGCTATGAAATAAGAGTTTCATTATGAGAAAACGTGACTTGTCTCATGGTCTAGACTATATTGCTGAGGTCATTAGCTTGAATAGGTGTAAAATCCAGTTGTGGTCAAGCTATTGTCTTATTGTTTTCATGTGACATTATCTCTGACACGACACGTTGGCTAAGATGATGGTAAAATAAAGTATAGCAATGAAACTTGTAACTAGGTTTAATTTGCATTTTATTTTGTATCAATTGGGAGTGTTCCAAATATGGCCTTTGTTATTCGGTCAAATAACATAGCCGTAAAGAAATAACTTGTTTCAATGTAGTTGAATTAATTTATTAGCCATAGCTTATGAACATAGTCTTCACACCCAACAGGTTTACAGTCCCTAAAACTGTGGCCTTTATATGGTCATAAGATTGTAATCGAATAGTTAAACAATTGATACTCGAGAACCTCTGATAATGTGATTACAAAACTTTATTTACATAAGAATGTTGAGTGCATTTTAACCTTTAAAGTGGATTTTAAAACTTCTAGAGACAGCGTATTTATTTATGTATATTTTTCTATTATTTAAGTATGAAAGAACGGGATAATATTAATTAAAAAAAAATATGTCGATATCGATAGTCATTACTGTCAAAATAATATCTATATAGAGCATAAAAATGTAAAACACATCCCTACTCGCTAACACATTAAAAATAGCGTGAGCGTGCGTCGCTAATGACAAACAAACAACACTAGGGCGTTACAACGCCATCTGCCGGGAATAAATCATATGGACGTGTCGAAAATAATAAACAAGACCTAGACCTTACTGGAGGAACGAACATGTAGCATCACATCCTCCAGCTTACCGTGAAAAATTTATTTGACGTAAGGACACTGTCTGCTCAGAAAGAGCTCTAGAACGTCCGTAGCCTAGTGGGTAAGACTTTTGGTTCGCAACTTAGAGGGTGCAGGTTCGAATCCCGGTGGAGGCGTGTACCAATGAGACATTTTCCGATCTCAAGTACACAATACGGAAGTTCATTGTCGTAGGAGAGCCATGCTTCGGCACGAATGAGCCGGCTCGACCGGAGTGATACCACGGCCTCACAGAAAACTGGCGTGAAACGGCATTGTGCTGTGTTTCGTTTAGTGAGTGAGTTTACTGGTGGCCCAACTTCCCTGATCCGCTATCCCTACTCCCTATTCCCTCATAAAGGCCGGCAAGACACGTGTGTCCACGGGCGACGGCAGTTGCTTTCCATCAGGTAACCCGTCTGCTCGCTTGCCTCCTAAATATCATTAAAAAAACATTATACGTCATACGAAGCTATAGCTTTATCTGCATGTTTTGGCACCAAGACTATCTGACACATAATAAAGTGTATTGAAAAATAAAACTTAACTTAATGTGTTAAAGCTCACAATCGTACAAAAGTTAAAATCGCGGTCTCGAAGCGACTAGGAGTAGAATAGCAGAATAAGCGTGTTTGCCGGTGCCACTTTGTACACGGCAACTGTGTATCTTTATAATATTTGATCGAAGCTCGCCTTATTCGCTTTGCTCAAACTATTAAGAAGGAGCATCTTAGTAGGGCACACGTACTAAAACGTATCCCAAAGTACACAAAAAAGGTAATCCTAATTTATGGCCAAGGACTTGAATATTTAACAGAAAATAAAACCAACAAGAAGTTTAGCGAATTTGCCACTCATGAATCACGCATTGTATAAATTGTGTGGGTTGCCATAAATACAAGAAAATTTATTATCCATTTAAAATTATTATTGCCGCTCAAAAGTTATGACCACCTCATGACAAACTCAGAAACATGTTTGGCAAACTTGCTTACAGTCTACAAATTTAAAGTATCTAATTTTAAACTAATTTATATTTTAAGCTTAACTTATTTAGTGCCCAAATCTTTCAAATTAAAGTAAATTAAAAACAAACTCATCTGTCCCTTTGCCTGATTCTTTTTTTGTTTATATTATATTAATTATCCCAGTGATATACAATTAATCATAATAATGTATATTATATAAATCTATGTTCGAAAATTGATATGAACTGAAATCAACAGAACAATCCATTTCAATGATAGATAGTCCTTCTCGGCCAAAGCGCAATAACTCAGAAATCGCCAAATATAAATCAAAACTTTTGTTTCGCAACGTTTAACAGCGTGACCCACATTACGAGAATACCGCTGGATCCACAACTGAGCTAACTGGGCTAATACGAGGCGCCTGTAATGTGCGCCTGAACAAATAGAACAACTCATGAACCGATTTATTTGTTTCCAATTGGTGCCTTTGAAGTCGGAGCGTGGACTGTGATGCAACCGTTCCGTGGTTTTTGATATCGACGAATAAAAACGGTAACGATTTGAATTATAGACACTTTTTCGGATTATATTATAAGTTAGTAGATGTCCTCTGCCCACTCTGTTGGGCTTTAAGCGCGTCCGAAACGGACAGGAAGCAAAATATGTCCGTCTCTTGATTCCAGTGTACCTCCGATGTTCAGAAAAATCGATTAAACCCTTTTTGAATGTTAAAATAATGCTATGTGACTAACACGTGTTTGCTTTTAAATATACAGATTAATAAAAAACCACAAACGTATTTGACCGAATTAAAATTAGCATCTTTAGTTATAGCAATTACTACTATCATTGATACGATTGACAGAAGGGTTAGCCAAGATCTAAACGACTCCGCTTCTTTGTAAAATGCCAAACAACTGTATGAAAATGAAATAAGCGCTCGTTACGCCTTAAGTAACTTTCCATACATTGTGCTATAAGTTACCAGCCGCCGATGTTAGTTAAGCATCGCCAAACTTCTGTATCTCGAATCCACCAGGATCTGCTACACAGGTTCCTTCAGAACAACAGCAAGTTCACCTTCAAGCCTGTCGTTGAGTTGTCAGTTGTCACAACTATTGTCCCGGTGGACGTAAATCAAGAAACAATGACTTATGTGACTTTGCCTGATAAGCGTGTGACGGCTTTCAACAGTTCCTCGTGCTTTATTGACACAGCAACACTTTATGTGCTGGAGCTAATGTGAAATGTTCTGTAATGCCCGTGAAATTTTACATAAAAGCTCACTTACACAATCAACATCGGAGTGCCAAGTGTGAGTTTTTTTCACATTCGACCGTAAACGCGTTTCGCTTTTACTAAGATTTTATATGGGATTTGTACAGCGCCATCTAGCGATGCTTACGGTCACATTTACAAATTCCATATAAAATCTCAGTAAACGCGAAACGCTGCTTGAGAAAGGCTGCTTGTCTTGAAAAGTGTCACCTAACAGTTGGTACTCAGATTTTAATATCAATAGCGGAGCCCTTCAATGGCTAAAGGCAGGTGGGGTTTCCTACCCCCATATATTATATTTCAATGGCCAAGAATACTACTCTAATACGAATGTTTGTTGGTCTGTTAGTTTCCTCTTCAATTTAACTTTGGAATTGTATGTAGAGATACTTTGAACCTCGATAATATTTTTTGTCTATGAAAATTGTGTTCACGATTAAAAACTATCGAAACAAAGTTGCGGGCAACATTTATTGCTTTATTCGTTTTGTCTCCACTTTTTTTTCCCTGCTCCACATAGTGCCTTCACTGCCGTCCCATTTTTTCCATCGAAGAAAGTAAGCGAACCGCTACTCCATCCTACAAGTCCCGGTGTCCTAAATACTAAGTTTTTATTCTAGTCCGCCTGCCTTATATTGCTTATAACAGCCACGCTTTTTACGCCGAGTACAGTTCTGCTCAGTTCCAGATACTAACAGTACAGTTGAAGCTTACGACCCGGTTGTACAATACCTTCTAGAGCTAAGAGAGGCAATGGATAAACGCTGCTAGGACATCAACAGGATTTTGACAAAAACTGAAAAGTTTTTACCAGGACAAAATTTGTTCAATTGTATTTGTTATCATTCAATATTTACCCGACTGCGCCATAAGGGGTATGTTTTCGAGAGTGTGTATGAATGTATTCATGTATGTATATTTTCTGTTTTTGGACATTTTTGATACCGTTTTCGACCTAAATGGGCGGAACAAAAATATTGAAACCTCACAATTTTGACTTCAAAATCCGCCATTTAATTTTTTAATTTTATAAGATACTATATGTGACGGCAAAATAATTTTGCGGAAACCTTTTTTTTTTCAATAAATACTATTTAATAAATAATAAAATGGTTACTTTTTTAATTACTGGTTTAAGAGTCTATAATATGTTAAATACCAAACCCGATATAGTAGTTTTAGAGGTTATTTTAGTTTTCTATTTCTATATAATAGTATTTCCGCACTCGTATATAAACTACAAATATTATATTCTATAGAAAGACTCGCAAGCTGTTCCCATAGCGATTTATCAAAAACTACCCTATCTATACTAATAATATAAAGCTGAAGAATCGGTTTGTTTGATTGAACGCGCTTCTTTCAGGAACGTCCGAGTTTAATTTTTTATTGTTTTGGTTCGTTCATTTGTCGAGGAAGGCTAGGCTATATAACATCACTCTACCAGCAATAAGAGCCCATCAGTATTCACATTATCAGTAATCAGTGATTACTGATAATGTGAAAACGGGATAGTTTATAAGGTTTTACGCGGACGTAGTCGCGGGCAACAGCTAGTGTGAGATAAAAGGACAATAAATTCGCTGAAACACGAGATATTTAAGTAAACTCCTGTGTTCTGCTTCTATTTAGGGACCATTTATCGTGGAACAATGGTCTGCCCTAAGCATCGCCAGGGGAGCGCATAAAAACTGATAACTGCAAGCCGTTGTAAAACTTACACCACTTTCGCATGGCGATAAGATAGGACTGTAAAAAGTTGAAAAAGTTCACTAATATTATTGAATGTTTGTTTCAGGATGTTTGTCAATCTCGCCGTACCTACCGAACGGATTTTAATAAACGGACAATAGGATTTTCGGTCCCAAATTTTGTGGCTTGTTTAATATTCCAAATATTTTTTTGCCATGAGAGAGCCGTGCTTCGGCACGAATGGGCCAACTCGACCGGAGTGATACCACGGCCTCACAGAGAACTGGCGTGAAACGGCATTGTGCTGTGTTTCGTTCAGTGAGTGAGTTTACCGGTGACACAACTTCTCTAATCCCTTATCCCCAACTTACTTGTTCCCTCATAAAGGCCGGCAACGCACTTACAAATTTTTGGATGGCGCGAGTGTCCATGGGCGACGGCAGTTGCTTTCCAGTAGGTAATCCGCTTGCCCTCTAATTATCATTAAAAAAATGTTTTTGGGGTTGGTTTCACGAAACATCACCTACTGTTTCGGCCCCAATCGGTTAAGGTATCAGCAATTGAAATACCATTCTGATTGCACGTAATAAGTTCTCATAATATAATTTCGGAATGACCGTCGAAAATCTCGTTTTTCGTTTTCTCGACGACAGAAAAAAAGTATAATTTGGCGACAATAATGTCAGCGATTAATTGCAAAGTTACGATTGGGTTGTCGGCGAGTCGCTGCTCGGATGTTTTTGTGTGAATTATCAATAATTACATACAATTATTATAATTGTGGGCGGAATTGTATTGCATATTTTGTTTACAACTTTCGTTTAGGTCATAATGGTTAAATTACTTACTAATATGCTGCAGCTTCGATAGTCATAAGTCGATGTTTCGTCTTCTGCGACAATTTAATATTTGTGGTAATATCAGACATTACTTAGGGCCTGTTACACTACTTCCTAGTAAGTGTCGGATAGGCTATTTACGACTCATTAACTAGATTATCCATACATCATATACTATAATTTTATTTAATTTGCTGTTATCGTTCAGTGAGTGAGTTTACCGGTGGCTCAACTTCCCTAATCCCCTATCCCTATTCCCATTCCCTATTCCCTCATAATGGCCGGCAACGCACTTGCGACTCCGTCCGATTTAACTTTAAAGGAGGTATTACTGGAATCAGAAACTAACAGGAATTGTAAAATAATTTACGAACACACGCGAGAACCTTTCTTCAGCCTTGTTAACTATACTAAGGCAATTCTTCAAAATTAGTTAGCCCACAACACGGTTTACTAATCCTTACCTACTCCCATTGCCGCAGTACGGTAACCGACCATGAAAATGCCCTAGAGACTAAGACTGAAAAGTCCTGGGACCCGCGACGACCATTATGCTTCCCCAACAAAGCGGGAGACAGCAGAAACTTACTGTCTTTGCATTTAAAAGCTAAAAAACTACCAATAAAACCTTTTTGATGTTTCTACGTCCTTTACGTAAATAGAAGTGTGTGATTAGGCGATACCGTAAATCCCAGGAATACCACTGCTCCACATACGTACAAGGCTGGCATTGGTAACGGTGGTGGCTGGTGGCTGGTGGTGGTAAAAACCCGACACTCCATATCCAGGGAGATGGGATAACGGAGCGCTATTAGACATGGGAAAAAATATATCTCTCTGTAGAGGCAAGGATTATGAATGGGTCAAAACCTGACTAAAAGATGTTGTATGTATTACACTACTGTTTGAAATGTTTTTTGGATGTTTGTCTGTCAATTACGCTGAAGGTACTTGATGGATTTTGATGAAAGGTATACAGATAGGACATAAGCTGACTTGGATAATTAATTTGTACCAATAACTAAACCATGCCCGTCGCGCCAAAATTAACCCATCACGCGGGAACCGAACATTTTTCCGGTAAATTTAATAAAAAGTATCTATGTCCTTCCCTGGGATTTAACGCTTATCTCTACCCAGCAAAATCTGTTCAGCAGTTTCAGCGGGAAAAGGTAATAGACACATATTGCATCTTCTATGCATATAATAAAACAGTAAAATTGGAGTGTCTGTACATTTATTATTTTTACAAAATTATCAATGTGGGTTACCCCCGAACAGTAATAGAACACATATCGACAAAAAAAAGTTTTCTGTTTATCTGTTTGTACGCGCTAATCTCGGGAACTACTACTGGACGGATTTGAAGAAATCTTTTTTGTTTAATAGCTACTAGGTCTGGGCAACATATAGTAGATACTTTTTATCCCGGGAAAATGTACGTTTCCCGCGTGATATAAAAATTTTTGCGCAACGAAGTTGCGGGCACTAACTAGTTTATATTATTAATATGACAAGCACCAACCAAACATAATGTAGAGTATTTAAGACGTTCGCAAGTTACAAGCGAAGCCGCCTGCACCAGATGCATAAACAACAATAGGTCTTTAACTTTATATTCTGCAAGCGCATAGCTAATTATAGTATAGCATAGCAAAATAATAGTATCGCACGAGACCCGCCCCTTTCGCTATCCTCCTTTCGCTAAGGGATTACATATTGTTCAAGTATAACAACTATCATGACTACATGAAATATTAAGAAAGTCTGTCAAACTTGGTCGAATAAACCTGTCGGACGCGGTTTACAGCCCCTACAGAAACGCCCGCGACATACATATTATATTTGGGTGAATCAACTTTTTTTGTACCGCAATTTCTGCCTTTACGAGTTTAAACCGTAATAATTACTAATTATTAACAACTAATTTAAATCTAATCATATACACATTATTTTAATACATAAACCAATATTATAACTGAGAATTTCAGAAAAAAATACAGTTTTTATATGTTTACAAGCAGTTGCCCG